>JAJMSF010000016.1:0-248731 GCA_030558275.1 Chernovozyma palmyrensis
AGAGAGAAGCAGATAGCTGGGCTTTTATATCCACAAAAGTTTATCCGGTCCAACAGAAGCCATACACCACTAGCCAGGGATAAATGGCGGGTGACCGGTGGTACAACTGGTGGGCGCCGTAGAAAAATAGCGGCAATTGGAACACCAACTCCACCAAGCCAAACACCCGGAGCCACAACGGCAACGTGGCAAGCAAAAAGTCTTTATTGGCGGCGATATGGAAGGCCACCGCCTGTTGCTGGAATGAGAACTGCCATGTACTCGGGATGATGAGACACGAGTCAATGACAAGCGTCACGGGGATGTGGACGACAAAGTACCAAAAGTAGAACCAGTCCAATTTCCTCAGGAACGACATAGAAAAGGCGCAGAGTCGAGGGAATATTGTAGTGGCAGCTGATGGTGAAGGGCAGGGCAGTTCATGAGCCCTCAGTGCGCCCCGATTCACATCTCCACAGAGCACTAACGCGCATTTCACCACAGATCTCACTCTGTGGTCCCTATGCTCAGGTGTTTTTTCTCCAGACTCCAGGCCTCCGCTCCAAGGACTCAATTGCTACGTCATTACCGCGTCATGATCGGGCCAGACCCAGTGCTCAAACGAGTCAAGCTCAGCCCAGACGTCGATGGCATCAGGGTTGCCGAAGTGGTGGACGGCAAGTCGCCTGAGACCTCCGGCGACTCCCCGGGCACCGACGCGCTCCCAGACGTCCCCTCCGAGTCGAAGGCGTGGAAACCGCTCGTATGGATCGACTGCGAGATGACGGGACTCGATGTTTACAACGACAATATCATTGAGATCTGCTGCCTCATAACAGACGGAAATCTAGATATAGTGGACGAAAAGGGCTACGAGTCCACCGTGTATGTTCCCAAAGAGAAACTTGACGCTATGGACCAGTGGTGCCAGGAGCACCACTCCTCTTCTGGACTCATTAAGAAAGTCCTCGAGCATAAGGAGAAGACCGTCGAAGTGGTGGAAAATGAGCTTTTGGAGTATCTCAAAAAGTACGTGGAGCCAAAGGACGGACTCTTGGCAGGGAACACGGTGCACATGGACCGCTTTTTCATGAACAGAGAAATGCCCAAGGTTCTCGAGTACTTGCACTACAGAATCGTGGACGTGTCTTCGATTATGGAAGTGGGCTTCAGACACAACCCGGCGTTGATGAAAAAGTTTCCCAAGAAAATAAAGGCCCATACTGCCCGCTCCGACATTTTGGAGAGTCTCGAGCAGTTGAGATGGTACAGAGATAACTATTTCGTTCAACCGGAGTCCCAGGAAGTAGAGCTGGCACCTCCTTCCGCATAGGATATCAAGAGCTTAATACTGTAGATATTGAGACCTTCAGTCGCCGCCAGGCTTCTCGGAGTCCGACTCAATTGCCTCGTCGTTCTGTCCCCTGTTCGGTTCCACATTGCAGAATTTCTGGAGACATGCGCGGAGCGTTGCTGAGTCGATGGGCTTTTCAAGGACATCGCTGAAGCATCCCGACTGGTGTGCCTCCTTAGCAAACCCCGTGATAGCCACCACTGGCGTGTGCGAGTTCAACCCCGTGGTGTAGCTGATCAATTTGACCGCATCTGGTGCCTCCACCTTTGGCAACTTGAGCGCCGTGAAAATTATGTCGAACTTAACCTGACTGGTGGCACGGCGGATTAATTCGTCGCCGTCGCTAACTGCCACCACTATGCACCCAAGTCGTTCGAGTAGCCTCGTAATGGAGTGCCGCACGATGGGGATCGGCTCACAATACAAAACATCCACTTCAAAAAGCATGGGCCGTGTAACGTCACTCGTTAGTGAAAACGACCCCGGCCGCCGCGAGCTTTGCCGCCGCTTCTGAACTCTGAGGAGGGCCGACGATTTTGTGTCTTCACTGTCTGAGCTTGATGGAGAAAAGTCGTTGAGCAGAAGAAGCACCTGCTTCGATAGTGAGCTGATTGAGGACCGCTGACCGGTGGCTCCACCCTCAGATGTCGATTTATAGATAGGTCTCGCGACGGAGCTGCCTGATTCTGACCCCGGTGAGCCTTTGGAAATATCAAATGGAAACTCGTCCCCAGAAGAAAAGGTGCTCGCCGCAGAGCCCACTCGCTCGTGCCGAACCCCTGGGCCAAAGATCTGAGGCGATGGGATCATTGCTCCCTGAATTTCGTGTCTTCCAGGGGAGCTTGCTCGGTGATGGGGCGATACGGGCCGCTTGAACGGGCTGCCTGTACCTGTCAAGGAAAGACCTCGCGAGCGGGAGCGCGGAATGGACTCCGACGACGATGACGAAAAGCTCCCGCGATGCTCCAAGTGCTCGCTCTTCAAGCGGTTTATCACATCCTTATTGGCCTTCTCAAGCACCGCAAGGTTGCGGAAATTGAATGAGCCAAACTCAGTTGGGTCTGCCAATCGACTGCCACGTCGTTCACGCGTCAGCGGCACTATCTGAAGCCCGCTGTCCGACACAGTGGGCGATCCAAGCTCCGACGTTTTGATGGAGCCGGGGGCAGACCCTTGGACACCAGGTGCTTCTGGAGTCTCCTCCTCCTCGTGTGGAAATTGCGAGATGTCTGCACCCCGAGAGTCAAAGTAGTCCGTCGATTCGGGATCATCTGTCGTGGGAATAAACGACGGAACCTCGCTGAAAAGTGTGTCCCAATTGATTCCCTTGAAATAAGGATGGCTTTTGATCTCGTCTGCTCCCCTCGAGCCCAAACGTGCTTCCGGGTCCAAGTCCAAGAGTCTCACAATTAAATCCTTGGCATCAGGTGGGCAAATTTCTCGTTCCTCTTCTTCCGAGAGCGGAGGCCAGTCGATCTTGCAAGCAAGGATATTGGTGAAAACTTTCTCGGGTGTGTCTGCATGAAACGGTGGGTATCCAAATAAAAACTCAAAGAAAATACACCCAAGGGACCACCAGTCCGAGGACTGGTCCTGGCCCTCACCAGTGATTGTCTCGGGAGCCAAGTAGTCCGGCGTGCCCACAAACTTCTTTATGTCGCTGTCACTGTTCAGCGGGTCGTACAAAGCATACGAAGTGATAGGTTTTGGGTTCTGGGACGGACTGACCTGGAAATCGTCCTCAATGATGGCAAATGAGGTCTCGGAGGAAGTGCGCGGAATTGCTGGTTTAAGGAGCGGTGATTCCAAGCTGCTGGTGTTGGAGCCCTCGCGCTTCTGTCGAAATGCCGATAGTGAGGGCCTGTGGCCAAGCGCAAGCGAAGGCAAGCTGCTGTTGAGAGGAGCGCTGCCAGAGCTCTGAGACCCACTCTGTCCAGCAACAGACGCCGACACAGGGGCCGAAACGGCGCTGATCAGCGCCCATTGGTTCTCGGTGGGTGACAGTACAGGCCCGGACATTTTCGCAAAGTCCAACGTCGGCGAGAGCGAAAATGGTGTCACAGAGCTCATGCGCTTATGGCCCTCCACTTCAGCAGCTCCAGTAGGAACCGTGGCCAAGGGGCTTTGGGCCATGGTCAAGCTCTTGCGGAAGAAATCAATGGGCTGATCCGAGGCACTGCTCTTACGGTGTGAGTTTTTTTGACGTCTAACCACCCCCATTCGTGACAACCCAAAGTCCGTGAGCTTGATATGGCCCTTGCTGTCGATCAACAAATTGTCGGGCTTCAAGTCTCTGTGGATAATCCCACGTGAATGTAAGTCGCTTACGCCCACGATGACCTCGGCGATGTAGCGCTTGGCCCATTGGTCACCGAGTGTCCCAAGCATCTTCAAGAGCGTAGCGCAGTCTCCTCCATTAAGGTATTCCATCACCAAATAGAGGTAGTCCTTAGTCTGGAAACTGTTGTAGAGCTGGGCCACATATGGGGAGTCTGACTGGCGCATCATCACCGCTCGCTCCGACTTCACGTTTAGGATTTGATTCTTGGCAATCATATCCGTTTTCTTTAAGCACTTAATGGCCACGTAGTCGCCTGTCAACTTGCGGCGTGCTAGGAAAACCGACCCAAAAGCGCCCTTACTGATCGCCTTGAGCACCTCGTAGTCTTTGATAGAGCCGGTCAGAGCTTTCGTGGACGGGGTCTGTGACACAAGAAGCGGAGAAAGGGGCGGCTTCGTGAGTGTATTCTTCACGGGGGCACCACCGCTCAGAAGACCAGAACTGCCTGCGATGGCGGACCCTTGGCCGCTGCTGCCTGAGCTCGTCCTCTTCTCCAAAAGTGGCGGGATTTCGCCAAATTCAGTCTGGTTCAACGACGGAGACAGTACGGGAGTACTGGTATCACGGGCCATTGAATTGCGCTGAAATGAAGACAACGACTGCTTCTCAATGTAGGGAGCAGGAGAGAGGTGTCTTCGGGTAAAAAATGACGAATTGGAGCTATGCTGCTCTGTGGTGCTGCCCCTGTTGCCAAAACTGCCCTGTTTTGGTGTGGATGCAGTGCTCTGGTTCAAGTCAAGGTCGTTAAACGACTCCAAGAGCGATGCAGAGCTGTTGCGGAGCAGCAGCGAAGACGACGACGAGTTGCGCTGCGACTCGTACGGGACTCGCCCGCGCAAGAGAATGTCGCGTGGTGTCACCGAGTGGTTCAGTTTGCGGGAACTGGCTGGAGAAATGCTCTCCAATGGTTCGGAGAAGATCTTGTTCGCCGAGGGACTGCGGGTACGGGAGGGCTGTGGCGAGTGGATGACAGGCTCAGGTTGTGCTGGCGGTGAGATGCCTCTGGAAACATGCCCCGGACTCGCAGAACGCAGGTAATTATGCCTTAGTGTAGGACGTGAGGAAGAGCCGGGCCGAGGCGAGACTCGGGGCCCTGGCGACATGTGACCTGGAGACATGTGGCCGCCTGGGGACATGCGAGATCCAGGAGATGCAGGCCGAGGCGCCGGGGACATGAGAGTTCTGCTTGGTTGATCTTCTCCGCCAATGATTTCACTGAGCTCGTACTCCCCATCATTGATAGCCGTCTGCTCCCTGATCAACTGGACCGATTCTCGCACCGTTTGAAGCACCAACTCGTCAACCTCGATCTTAATGCGCTTCAGGTATTGGAGAATTGATATAAGCCGATAGAGCGTCTCCACCTTCTCTTTGGAAATGCGCTGGGTATCCTCAATCATCGCGCGGATTGCAGGGTCGCTCGTTTCGAAAACCTTAGCGTTCACCACCAGGGTGATTACTTTCTCTGTGTTGGGGCTGAATTGGAAATTCTCCGTCACAGCAGACTCATCCACGAGATTTATGCTAAGAGCATCGTCGCACAACTCAATGAGTCGCTGAAGAACACCAAAGGGAAACTTTCTCGAGTGGATCATCGACTGGAAGATGGACTGGTTTTTAGCTGACTGCACAGGGGTCGAGAGCTCAGAGGAATATGCGGAAGAGTTGGTACTAAGCAGCGGAAGAGGTATGCCCTTGTACTCAAGGATAGGGCTCGAGTAGCCCGTGAGATTGGTGCTGGAGGCCCTGGGACTGCCGCTGAGCGGCGATACGCTTGGAGAGGACACCTTCAAGGCATCGCTCTGATGAAGTTGCGGGATCTGTTGCTGCTGCTGGACCTGAATCTGTTGTTGTTGGACTTGTATCTGCTGTTGCTGGAGCAAGCTCTCAAAAATCGCCAAAATCAACTGCCGCTGCTCTGCCAAAGCGTCCTGACATGCCTGGAGATCGTCTATAGCGCGGTGCTCAACAATACAGAGCTCACTGTGACGCTCAATAAACCACACAGGGATATACTGCTCGCAGATACGACACAATATTCCTTTAGGCTGGGGCACCGCCTCCTCGTTAATGACGCCAAGCTCCTTGAGATTGGTGAGATAGCCCGCAAAAAACTCGGCACCGAAGCCCAAAAGATTGACCAAATTGACAGGGAGCTGAATGTCCAAATTGACCACCAGAAAAGGTCGCAAGGTCCACATCGAGTGTGTCGGTAGTTTGGTTTTGCTGTCGTGGATGAGAATGCCCTGCGCCTCGAGCTCGATCACCTCGCCGTCTGTGGTCAATTCCGACTCGTCGGACCCGGAATCGTTGCTGTATTTCTCGACTGGCAGGTCTCTTCGTATGGGTTCCTTGTCAGCGAGTTCCTTTTCAGTGAGCTCTTTCTCGGTGTCCAAGTCCGCGAGGGAATTGTTGGGGGTCGATTTGCCGCTCGAATTGGTGAAGTCGCCCTTCCGGTCGTTGGTAGGAGTAATAAACTTGACTTTATAGCTAGAATCATCCTTTATCATTTGAGCAAGAGCCTTATGAAACACCAAGTTGTCCTCGGGTTCGTTGCCGATGATGATGCTAGAAATGGGCTTGTTGACTATTTTCTTTATGCTTGTGCCCACGATAGTCTCCCAGTTCTTACTGAGATATCGCACGTTGCCGTCTAAATCCAACTCCATGACTGCTGTGGGGTTATGGGCGGATGCTATGCGGAGATCGATTTGCTCCTGCGTCACCTGGACGTAATTGGGGAGGTCATTGCTGAACTTGTTGGCTGTGATGCTGGGGATTTCAAAAGGAGACACCAGCCGTTCCAATTCCCTCAAATTTTGCTGTGAGAGCTCGAAATGGGTTTCGTGGAATATCCCGGAGGCGCCTGGCGACGACCGGTTCGAGTTTGGATTGAGGAGACTGTGTCTGAACTCCTCGTTTTTGGAGCCCCTGCTTGGGGTCGGCGAGGGGGACGTTCGGCCGTTTTCCATGCTGAAGTGAACTGGGTGTGTTCTTGTGAGGAGCGACTGGAGGGCAGGCAGTGGTGTGTTGGGAGGGGGTACGTGTAAGGGGCAAGTGATTAATGGCCGTAATAGGGGCCGGCACACGCAGGAAAATGGCAATGGGCCCTGTCCTCGTCTTCTTCAGTGCTCTGAAACACTGTGGTAGTCTCCTGGAACCGCTGCCTCTGGCAATCTCCTGTATTGATCGGATATTAGGGCAGATAGTGGCACTCCGAATGTTGTTCGCGGCCTGTAGAGCGATCTGGCGGCACAAACGTGGGGTGCCGGCTGCGCGCTACCTGTGAGTCTTTCGCAGGGGAGCTGGGGGTGAATGCTATCGGCCAAAGCTTGAGAGAAGAGATGTGGGGTCGGAGAGAAGGTGGAACGTGGCCTATCCACTCTTAATGACATGGAGTGAACCCACGCAAAACGCGCTAGCGCCAGGTTATCAACTCCTCTAGTTTGTCTTGCAGCTACGACTACGTTCATAAATCCGGCACTTTCATAAATAGCTAGGCTCCAGAAAAGTGATTTTGTTTGTTGGAAACAAAATGTTTCATGAAGAATTAAACGTAAGGACATTCAAAGTTCTATAATTTCGTAAGTGCCTATTGAGTTGGATCAATAGGCTCGTTAAAAGGGAGCGACTGCTCAGTTGGAGGTTTGGTAGATGGAGCTCTGCACCGATCTCTTTTTGATATCCTGAACCAATTCAGAGTTTCTTTGCTCGTTTTGCTGCAAGATTAAGCTCTTGAGGCACTTGTTTTCCATTTGAAGAGTCTTTAATTTCTTCTCAAGGTTCAAAACGGTGTCTTGGAGCTGTCTTGTTCTTGCTTCCATCTCTTGCTCCTTCTGCTTCTTCTTGATTCTGAATCTGGCAGAAGCAGCGGTGTTTCTCTTGCGTTTGTCTTCGTTGGCAGCCTTCACTAAGGGGCCATCGTTGAAATCATAACTCTGAGCAGGAGTATTTATTTGCGAGGGCAGGAAATCGACTGGCGACTGGTGCTGGAGTATGGACGGTTGCGAGGTGGTGTTGAAGTCTGAGAAAAGCGGCACCTGCGCATCGAGCTGAGCCTGAGTCTGTGCATTGACGTATTCTGCCACATCTTGAGACCGCTTGGTTTCGCTTTCCGAGTCCTTGGCGAAGACGTCAAGGTCGAAAAACTCAGAGTGAGCGAAAAGGTCCAAGTCCGCCATGTTGTTCTCGGCCATGTTAGGAGACACCTCCAAATTGAGGTTTAGGTCATTCAAGTAGTCCATGATTATCCGAAGGTTTCTTAAGGAAAGGAAACACTTACTACAGGATCACAGAGGAGAACTAACACTAAATAAAAATTTTGCGTTCTGACTCAGAGTAATAGAGGCGAGTCAAAATTGGTGCGGCTTGGGCTCTCTGATACATAATCATGAGCAAAAGCGGCAATCAGACCAGGTGAGCACATGGGCTATTTGTCAGCGGAGGGGATGGGCTGCCGCCGGTCTCGCTACGGCCAGCCGCTATCCGGTCTATATTCTGCTCTCCAGACAGGCAGACACGCTGGATCTCTGGGTCTTTGCTTGGGCCAGGTCTCAGGGCCAGAGGAATATGGGGAGACAGGGTCAGCTCTGGAGCGCTATCGGGCCAACCAATGGCGCGCACAGGCCTGCCCAGGCCCGGTTCTTTTTCAGTTGCGAACTTTCATTTGCTCTGCGGTTTTGTGTAGTCCGTAGCTCGTAAAAGCGGGCCGGAGGATAACAAGCCCTCAAGAGGGCGAGGGCGCTGGGAGCGAGAGACGATGGTTACGAGGCGAATGCGCTGTGTGTTAATATTGTCGCTTGTGGGAACAGGCTATTTGCCGGCTGTTTCCGGGCCATGCGCTGATAGCGTAGGGGTCATCAGCGCGTACAGGCTACACCCTGCACCGGAAGCGAGCTCTAACGGCCTTCTCGCTTTCTATGCCTCTCTTGGGTGCAAATATGCGCGGGTCCTACCAATGGTTGATGTAGACATACAGCCAACTACGTTCGGTATGGATTCTATATTCGATTTCTAGATGTTCAGATATCAGACAAGAATCAAGCAGGCAATGAAAACCAACAAAATCGCCTTTAGGTTGCTCTCAGGGATGTAGCCTGCTGACTTCTTGGCCAGTGCGGTGGAGCTCAGTGCCGGGGAGCTCAGTGATGTCAGGGAGGTCAGAGAATTGGTGGTAGTGGAATTTCCCACAGTAGAGTTGGTCAGATTGCCGCTGCCTCCTGAATGGTGGCCGGAGGCTGCAATCCCAATCGCTGCTCCTCCTACAGCCGCTCCGCCTGCGCCGCTTCCAGAGGAAGTGCCAGACGATCCAGAAGTGCCAGAGGTGCTAGAGGAACCGCCAGATGATGACACACCTCCACCTGATGCGCCAGAGGAGCCAGAGGAGCCCGATGATCCTGACGATCCTGACGATCCTGACGACCCAGAGCCCCCTGAAGACGATACTCCCCCACTAGACGACCCCGACGATCCGGATGACCCTGACGAGCCAGAGGATCCACCGGAAGATCCCGAGGAGCTCGACGACGAAGAAGACCCACCGCTATGACTATGGCTCAGGCTGTGGCTCAGGCTGTGGCCTCCACGAGGGTCTCTCTTTTCGAAATGACCCAAGGCCAGCGATGTATCTGAGTCGTATTCCCACTCGCCTTCCAGATCAGAAGTTAGCGCCTCTTCCACAAAAACTTCAGTCGAATCACTTGGCTCACTGCATAGCAAATTCGCCCCCTCATAAAAACACGTCAATGGACCCTCGCGAGTTCCCGTAAGCTGTATCAGCGCTTCAGAAACTAGAACATTGCTCTGGTCGTCTTGCGCATTATTTTGACTCTCATCTTGAGTCTGTAGCTCCTGGCTTGATAGAATATTTTCTTGGCTCAATTGACTCTCTTGGCTCAGCTGACTTGCATCGCTGAGGACTAGACCAACTCTCTCTTCTTGCTGGCCAAGATCCCCAGGAATAACACCTCCCTCGATAGACGCAAAAAACGCTAGCGCTGAAATAACAAAGCTAGCTCTCATTATTTTCTTAACGAGTCTATGGCTTAGAAAAAGCAAGCTCGAGATTTGCTAGAAACGGGTGCGCTATAAATAATACACAATAAAGGGCAATGCCCGACGCGTGCTATGTGAATACCTGATCATCAGTGATCCTCAGTCATTCCGCACGTCTCTAAACGAACAACAGCTTGGCCATGTTGCATGACGCCTGGAACCATTTCACCTATCGCCGTCCAGAAGAATCTTATCTGCCTGAAGAACCCTTGAATGATCATGTCTAAGCCTTCTTTCGCAGCCGTCCATCCTACACTCAGCCTCAACAATATTCATTACCTATCTCTAACTTAGCTATTCACTGTCCACCAGTCCATTGACCCGTATATATCCTGTATCTTGTTCCTATTAACCAAATTCCGTTTTTTTTTGTGTTGTTTTGTCTTTTTTTCATCTAAAGTCCTCAATAGTCTTCGTAAGTGTATCCCACTAATATTCATAATTGTACCTCTTCCCGTTAGTATTCCTCTATCTCTAATGATCAATGGAATCTACAAGCGATTTCATCACAAATGATTCCCCAGGACTCTCTGTTCTCTCCTTCTCTTTCTCTTTAGTCACGGCAAACTTGCGTGGGACTATATCCCCGATCTGCACCAATCCCATCGGAAAGACGCCTTCCTGGTATGAAAACCTTCTATCATAGCCTGGAGCAAGAGATGGTGGCTGTGAGTGCTGGTTGGGAAAATCATTTGTGGCGGTGGGTTTGTTAATGAAATCAACTTGTGATTGCGTGTCTGCTTGTTTGTATGCCTGCTGTGGGTACTGGAACTGCAGTAATTGTTGGAATGGAGGGGCCATCAGCTGCGTCGTGTTGTAAAAATTAGAACCTCCTCTCGCGCCAGATACCGACGATACTGAGGTTCCCGTGGTCCCAGATCCTCCAATATCAGATACCGTTCCGCCGTCAAACTTCTGCTCTTGCAAAAGTGGTGACGTCACGCTTTTGTTCACCTGCTTGGACCCCTGATAGTGCTGCTGCTGTTGCAAAGTGTACGGAAGACCAACCACAGCACACATCCAGATCCTTGTTTTGTAGATCCTGAAAAGCTCGCGCACCAAGTCTCTGAAATCAATACGTTTTGATGTTGAGTAATAGAAGATCAACTTCTTGCGATCAAACTGGTACTCCGCGTCAATCAATTTCATCTGAGCTAAGTCTGATTGGCCCACAGAAACAGTATTGGAGATCTTGGCCAAACATAATCTGCAAGCCTTTTCTTCGTCTTGCCTCTTACTCAAGATCTGGCTAATCTCGTTCATGGTGGCAAGCCCAAGAATGGGTTTGGGGAAATGTAATGTGGGAGGATTGGAGTGCTGGTGAAAGTTCTTGATCGACAAGGACGAATCCATTTGGCCCAACGTGCTTTCCACGTCTGAAAGAGCAGCCTGCTGCTCCTGAAATTGTAGTAGTTTCAACAATCTCGCTTCGTCAACGGAAACATTTAATTTGAAAACTTTACCCAAATCTCTGCCTCTATCTGCCTCGACCATCACCAAATCTCCTACCTGGATATCTAGCGCCCAGTTTTCGTTGTTGCGCACTTGCAAATAAAAAACATCGATCCGCCCTGCCTTGAATCCCACCAAAACCAATTGATAGTTTCTCAACGAATTCTCAACTGGAAAGTTGGGGAGCTGGTAAGCGTCGGTCAAATACTTTTCCTCCTCTGCGTACCGGGCCGCCAACAACTTCATTGTGACCCTAACCCTTTCGTGGGGGTCCGAGATAAAGTAATCGTGGATAATATCAAGGGATCCAGCAGACAATTCCCTGGCGTGCTCGTTAGAAAGCACGTGTTGGAATTGCGGAGACGAGCTAAGCTGAGGGTTCAACTGAAAGACCTGGGGCTGTCCCTGTAGACCTTGAGATTGAAGCTGTCCTTGGGCTTGGGCAGCACGAATCAGAGCCTGCATACCCTGGGGTTGAAAGCTGTGCATGTCTCCACCGTAAGAGTGCCTGCGGGAAATAAAATCAAACTTTGCTGGGGCGGAAGAAACAGAAACAAGCCCCGATGCCTGGGCCGTGCCCTGGACAAATCCAGGATTCTCGTACTGCAAATTCATGTCAAATATCTGCTGTTGCATGGGATCTGAGCTGACGGAGCTGAGAGATGTTCTAGCATTGTTGAACGAGCGTCTGGTCCCCATTTCTGGGTCAAAAGTGTTGGAAGTCAGGGGACCTGCTGTGGTACCGCCTGGGGGATAGTTGGTACTCGAAGGCAAAAATTCATCCAAAGTCGCACTGCTTGGAGCAGAGGCCCTGTGGGAAGAGCTGGCCCAAATGGAGTTCTGGCCTGGTGTGCCCCAAATTCCCATCGAGTCAAAGCTCGTGGGTCTGTGCTGCTGAGTAGGCAGGTGCTGGGGGCCCATGAACCCAGACGACATTCTCTGGCCAGATGCTCCTGTAGCAGCAGTGGCTGAGCCGGAAGTCTGCCAGGGATTGGAGAACTGGTAGTCTGAAGAAGGTCTTTCGTATTCTACTGGTCTTTGGAGTTCTTGTGCTCTGAGCTCTGGGGCTCTGTGATCAGATTGTCTCTGGTAGGAAAGCGGAATTTGACCTGCAAACTGGTCCGCCCCTGGAGACGAGCTAAACACGTTGTTGGCTCCGTTGAAAGACATATCTGGTGGCAAAGTGGCTGTGTGTGGGGGTCTGTGTGAGTCTATGAGATCTGTGGTTGTTGATATTTTCTGAGTTGGTTAATTTTATTGTACGCCCTCCGTGTGTATGTGCAGAATAGTTTCTGTACCGTTGGATTTTCTCTGCCAATTTGGCTAGAAAATGACTGAGTCCTATGCCCTTGTGTGTTCAAGGGAAGAGACGCGGGGCGTTATATGGGGCAATCTCGTTAAGGCAATAATAGCAGTGACAGGGGCACGCTTATTGTGGATATTTGTTGTATTATCGCGAAGTAGGCTCAATACAAAAGATGAATGTTTTGGAGAAGAAGGGGAAGGTGGTGTGTCACTGTGGGTAATGAGACTTGCTACAGAAGTCCGAAACAAGTGACCAGGGCAGGAGGGGTGACAGAAGCGCGCAGGGCTGGATCTGGTGCGGCAGCGTGGCGCACTGAGTCACTGCAAGATGGCGAGCAATGGTGGAGAGGATCGCTACGGGCTCGGCAAATGCGTTGCGCTTAGGAAGTTTAAAAGGCCTACAATAAGTTACGCCCTTGAAAACCAGCTTACATCTTTAAGGTTTTCGAACCTTTGGGCTCTTGGACTTTTTGGGCACTTTACTAGCTTACGAGCTTACGAGCTTAGCGATCCTTTTGCGCCAAGACCCATATACTCCGCGCTCTGGTCTAGGCTAGCAAACGCTCATGAATGGGCTTTGCCCCCGAATTTCTCTCTGATCTACGTTAGAATCACCTCTACCTTTATTCCCAGGAATTGAACCCTTTTCCTTGTTTGACTCACACATTACAAGCTTTCAAGTGTGGGAGCTGAGGGGTCCAAATCATTCTGAGATGTGCGTGGCGTTCGGCACATCTGAGAATGCAAGACTAGCAGATCCCAGCAGATCCCGGCAGACCCCAGCAGTTTCCAGCAGTCCCATTCCGTTCGCTGCTGCTGGCTGTAGGAGGTAAGCGGAAGGTCGGTATCCTCTACCGTAAATATTAGTCCTGGATACATTGTCCCTTATGAGGCAAACTGTACGATAATCTTACCCTCTTTCTTCCTCCCTCTCTCTCTCCCTCCCTCTCTCTCTCCCCTCCTCGCTCGCTCCCTCCCTCTCCTACTTCTACATCTCAACTCTCGTAGTATATAATACTCAAACAGTTATTTTACAATTAGCAAATCATGCAAGCCTAGCCTCCCCAGCTCACTGGTACTGCTGGTTGGGAATGTTTCCGTTCTGCATGTTGGAGAAGTACTGCTGGTAAACATTGGGGTCGCTGAAGGACTGGGGGGGAATTGGCATACCACCATGAGGATGTCCGGCACCTGGATATGGAATTCCATGCTGGGGCAAATGAGCTCCGGGTGGTAACTGCTGTACCTGGGCGGCCTGGACCTGCTGGGCGTGACGATGGGCGGCGGCAGCAGCTGCTTGTTGCTGCTGCTGCTGCTGCTGCTGAACTGGACCATCGTGTCCCAATTGAGGCGCAGGGCTGGGATCTGGCAGCTGCTCCTGTTGGTTATCGTCCGACTGGTCGCCCTGTTCATCGCCCAACCCTTCCTCAGGGGCATTCAAACACGCCTGAATCAAATTCTTACCCTCCGACTTGGTCACCAACGGTTGCAATTTGGGCGTGGTGAAGGTGTACACCAACCCAGTCTCACTCACAACCAAGAGCAACACCTGAGTGCCGGTCAACACCGAAAGCTCGTACGCCTTCTTCATGATCCCGGCCTTTCTCTTGGAAAAAGTGATGTGTCTTCTGGACTTGTCTTGAATGAACTTGATTTCGATCTTTCTTCTCTCTTTCTGGGCTTTGCCACCAGGGGTCTGTTCGTCGTCGTCATCGTCATCACCAGCGGTGGGGGCCGAGGTGGTGGAAGAGGCGGCAAACTGCGCAGATCCGGAAGCGCTCAACTCCTCGTTGGACTCTAATTTGGGCTCGGTGGACTCAGACATCTGTGCGTTAGTAGGAGACGGGGAAGAGGACATGGACGAAGTTTCGGGCGAAAGGGCGATGGAAGAACTCGAGGAGGGGCTGGAGGACGCCTGGACTTGCACTTGGGCACGCAGCAAAAGACATCGGAGCCGGTTTACTTCGTACAGTTGCAGAACGCCATGGCGCCGGAGATTTTCAGCAAGAAGCTGCGCAATCCGCGGCGGTAATTGCAGGCGACCTGGGTGGTCCTGGCGGCTCATGACTAGCAGAAGGAGTGAGCAGAGAGCCGGTGATCTTCCTGTGCTTTGCTAAGGGGCGCGCTGTTTTGCGCTCTGGCTGGGGTTGTCTTTGTCCTGCCAGCGTCGGGTCTGTGGTCTGGCATTGTACCCCTGGCATCCTCTGGCGCTCTCTATTCCAGGCCCGGCACTGTGTTCCGAGTCTGTGGCTCGGGTCTGTTAGCGAGATCCACGCCTCGGGTGTGTTGTGGTCACAGGGTGAGCGACCGCCCGGCGCGCCACCCACAACAACAGCCCGAGCCGGAACTCTTGGCTCTTCGCCAAATCTCCCCAGGTAGCTGCCACTAGGTCGTCACCCCTCAGGTGTAGGACCTCTGACCTTTCTTGTGCTCAGCAGCCATCCCTAATAGGAAATGCTCTACCACTCCGAATTGGGAATTTATCAAAAAAAAAACACTCCTTCAAGCCAAGACGGTCCTCATTAGATCGCACTGACCCATTCAGGTACCGAATCCGGTCCTGGTGTCCGCAGGGGTAAAGCTCCTGCTCGCTCAATACATACATTTGTACCTGAGAATATAAACAATATCAAGTGCCTGAATATGGAACTGTGCTATATAAGGAAATCGTTTTGGATAAAGTGAGAATGAGAATTTGTCTCAACTTGGAAGGGATAGAACGGGTGGGAATTTACGCTTAAAGTGAGGGGAACCGCGGTAAACGTGAGACTGGGCCAATAACAACAGTCACGTGGGGCCCGGCTGGAGATGAAGGAAGGAGAGGTAGATAAGACAACAGTTGGAGAAATTGTGTTAATAAGCGTGAAGTTGCTTCATTGGGCTTCGTCTGGTTGCGAGAGTTTTCCAGAGGTATAGGTCTTTCCTCTTTTGGCTGGAGGTTAGAGGCTAGACTTGTGCCCCTGTCAAAGAACCCAAAATGATGTAGGCTATGGAACAGGGACAGTTGGAAATGTTTGGTGGTTTGTATGAGCACCGTGGATTTTGGTACTAGCCCTGTTGGTACAGAGTCCCATAGCTCTTTGGAAGTGGGGCCAAATTCCCTTTCCTCCAGTTTTGAGACCGAGAATATAGGTTCTGTGACCCCGGACACGGAGATTTCTGACTCCTCGGCGTCTCCCCATGCCCAACCAACTTCTCCGCTGGACGAAGACAGTCTGTGGTCTGACCTTTCTCTGCGGTGCTACGACCAGAGCCTGTGTACTGACTACAGCGAGTGGACCGACGTTGACGACTTCAGTGACGCAGGCCACTCAGTGCCGTGGCCAGAAGAGCCGCCGTGGGCAGGCCACGAATGGGCCTTTGAAAACCTTCAATTTGCTCACGAGGAGACCGAGTGGGCTCTGGAAGTGTATTGGGCAGATGGTGAGCTTTTTGAGGGCGATGTGCCTGGTCGCTGGATAGGCGACGCCCGCCAGTGGTCACAGAGCACACCCCTGCCACAGAGCAGTAACAATCCTGATCAAGCGGTCACGATTGCCGAAGACACAGACAGCTTCATTAGACAGTTGCGGGAAGCCCTTCAGCTAGAGAGCAGGCTGAGCATCGATGAGTGGGAAAGGTAAGTCTGCGCACTCAATAACCTTGTACTTACGGTCTACACTTTTTCTAGCAGCTCTCTATTCTCCATTCTGAACTTCCTGTTTTACCGGCGTGCTCTCTTTTGTCGTAGCCTCTGTGGGAGGCTCCTTGGGATTAAGTTCCTCCAACTCGTTAGGCCGCACCTCCATATGGAACCACTTTTCAAGCAAAAATCCGACTTCTTTGCGAATGGCATCATAGGGAAACTGATCCACCGGTCTCCTTGCAAGCAAGATAAGCAATTTACTCAAGTTGGTCATTTTGACTATGGACGGTGCCACTTCAAGGTCCTTGAGCTTGGAGAGTTCCTGCAAAATCGCTGACTCTTGTACCTCTTCCCCCTCTTTAATGAACACCAACTTCTGGATTTTCGCCTTGGCAAACTGCAATTTCTCAGAATTCTTCCTGTAGCGTTCGCTAATGTCGCGTGAGCTCAAAACACTATTCTCGAATTGCTGCTGCTCCTCTGGCGTATCGTAGAGCTTCTCGCTGGGCTCCTCCTCTTCAAGACCCCAGTCGCTGTCATATCCCTCGTAGGCGTTTTTAGTCGCGACGTATGGCAAGGGCCGGTACACAGGGGCGGGCGTCGAAGAGCCCGAGAACCTGGCAGTCGGCATAGCGCTCATCACTTTCCTGCTACTTGCGGCGCTCTTGGGAGTTGATGTGGTTTTGGCTGACGAAACTTTAGCCTTGCCGCCCCCAGCTTTCGATTTGGCCCCCGTGGAGCTTTTAGACTTGGTGCCATTAGATGCCTTGGTGGAAGAGCTCTTCTTCTGCTTTTTTTTCGCTGGGCCCTCGCTCGACAGCTCATCGTCTATCGCTCCACCTTCTAAGGTCTCTGGGTTCTCCTCATACTCGATGATCTCAGATTCTCCCTTGGACCCATACCGAACAAAAGACTCCATGTCGGGAGGGTTGTCGGCCAATTCATACGCCCATTTCAATAACTTGTCCTTTCTTTTTTCTTTAGCACTCAAATACACCGATATCACCTGTTTGGATAATGGTTTGACATCGGTGTCCTTGAGCCAGATGTAGGTATCGTCGCTGAAGAACCGCACAGCAAGGACCTCTGTGGGGCCCTTGCGACCGCCTTTCGATTTGGTTTGTTTGGAAAATTTGGGTCTCTTCGCTTTGATGTGCTCTGGAAGAATCGTCTCGTCCAAAACCATAGCAGGCCATGGAGGGTATCCCTTCACTTTCGCAAGAACAATCGATTTGGGCGGGTACCGCGATGGAGCCGACTCGGCGGCTGTACTGGGGACATCTTTTTTCTCTAGTGACACAGCCTCGGATGTGTCCTGCTTTATTGGTGCAGGTTCCACCAGTATAGGCTCAGAGTCCACTGGTACAGACTCTGACAAAGACTCTGACATAGACTCTGACGCAGACTCTGGTACAGATTCCACTGGCTCTGACATTGGCAGACGCGTATACTTCTGTGACTCTGAGCTAACGGTTAAACTGCAGACTTCAGATACTGCTGTTGAGGAAATAATTGAAGCGTATGCACTAAAAGTTGCTGGAAATGAAGCTCCTCTGGGTCAATGCTCTACACTACCACGTCCTACGCTGACTTTGGCACTTTATGTTGTTCCTGTATGTATGGTCACGTGGTCATATGGCATTCTCCCACACGTGAACTATGCCATTGCCACTAGAGCTGACGAGGCGGTTAGCAGAGACCAAAAACTTAGTCTGTGCAAGCAAACGCAGTTCTGGCAGGTGAGATTCAAGCTTTGCAATTTCGAGGCTTTTGAGAGGCACATTCGGCTTCATTGTGTCCCAGACATGGACCCGGCCCTCCAAAGACCCGCTGATCACGTACTTCCGCTTTGAAGCGTGGTAGTCGTTGACGAGGACCGCATTTACGCGGTACGGTAGCCTTGCGGTCACAATGGAGAATTTTGCGGCGACTTTAGTGGCACTCTGGTCCATGAGTTGGACAGATCCGTCCTCTTTGGTGACAAGGAGAGTGTTACTGGCGCCACCAGACCCCTCGTAAAGCCCCATGCTCAATATTCCGTTGGGAGACGAGTCCAGTTCGTTCAAATTGTCAATTATCATCTGGCCCTTGCGCAAATCGTAGCTGTATAAGCGTCCATCAAGGGAGCCTGCGCAGACCACGTAGCTATTGGGGCAGTAATCAAAGGAGGTAAGCACGTCAGTGGAGTCTCGTACCACCCAAACAGGTTTGGGATTGGTTGACCTCAAATCGTGGAAGTTCAACTGGCTGTTGCTCCCACAGGAGATCGCCACCTCTCCAAAAAGCTTCACATCCATCACATTGTTGTGGACTATGCTGGTCGGGTCGGTGCGTAGTTTTCGAATCCTGCTCTGCTTTATGAGGTCCCAGAGCACTATGCTGTCGCTATCGCCGCCAGAAATGATCTGTTCCTCCAAGTAATCGATGCTGTTAATGCTCCCTAGATGCTCTCTAGGGAACAGGATGATGTCGCCTTCTACATGGGTGAGTTTCACCAAACTGTCGTTGCCGCCGCCCGTCAAAATGTAGCCCGAGTTCTCAATAAGGCATAGCGCGTTTATCGATGACTGCTTATGTACCACAATATGCTTGTATTCCATTCCATGGCACTAAGAGAAGGGAGCTAGATGGTTATGTACGGCATAGAAGGGCTCCTGTATAGGGGATCTGGGCTGATGTGGTTCTCGGAGCTGGTGGCTGGGCTCCAGTTGCAGGTAACACACGGACGTGAGGCCCCGTCGGATTAACTCACGCGTCCATTCACTCACATGAAGCCTAAAAATAAGTGGAAAGGAGTGACATTTTGGTGTAGTGGTGTCTCAATTCGGGCAGGGATGTGTAGTCTCCACTCGGGCAGTAGGGACGATTTTCGCTGCTTGGCGCATTCAGGGGCCTGGACAAATGGATGGAGCCGTAGCGCACTCGTGGTATGCTTCTACGGTGTGATATTTTCTACTAGAGGAGGCTCTGGCGAATTACATCGATGGAAGCTGGAAATAAGAAATAAGCCCGGGAACAAAATATGCTTGGAATTCCTGCAAACTTGTAACCCATCTTTGAATCGATAATTCGTTGCACTGGCTGATTTGGAGCACTTGCTGTGGAGAACACGAGAGTCCCAGCCAGCAACTGATAACCTGTGAGGAATACGGTGATACTCCTACAACATTTCTATTTTTCAGTCGTTTCCGGGTTCTCTCCGTTTTAGCTACTTCCTCTGCCCCCACTCGCCTCCGCTTTGCATTCGCCTCCACTGTGCACTCGCCACCACTCTGTACATCCTTTGCTCTGCCCCTGTCCACTTCATTCCCCATCCCCTGGTATTATCTCGTAAATATCTCTCCCCATTTCGGGCTGGAGTCTCCCTTTTTGAGTCCCCCGAACGCGCAGTTCCCCCGAAAAGTCCCGTGCTCTCCCTCAAGCGGTGCCACTAGCTCCGAGATTACCTAAGGCTGGTGGCCTCAGGCCACTCACAATTTGCAGCTATCATCAGAAGGTGAATCAAGGGGCGGGGGAAGCTTCGCCTTAAAAGGCGGGACCTTTCGTCTAGTGGAAAGTCCCGCAGAGTGTAAATTTTCACCGCTGTCGTCCTATCAGTCTATCATTCGGTCACCAGCTCCCATTCTCCCTCCTTAACCTCCCAGTTGCTCTAGTGGGTCCCACCTATCGCACCGCTCCCAGAAAGCCACGCCTTATTTTCTGCCCCTTCGTATTTCGCCCCACTGACCCAACCCTCTGCCAGCGCCTGTTATCGAGTGCCGCGACTATTTAACCACCCCCAGGCCCACAGTCTCCTTTTCACCACACCAGCTCCGCTTAAATTTCACCATGGGCGACTATTTAAGTCCCAGCGAGCCTCCCCAACCCAAGCTCAAAAGAACAAATACCGGATTCACCCCCAACCAAATCATTGCTCTTGATGCTGTGATTCCCGAAAGCTCCAAGCAAACCTGGAGAAAGTACACTGCCCTCGACAGCTTTGTCCAGACCACCCAGCACCAGAAGCCCGAAAAGCACAATAAGGAGGATGTTGGCGACACTGGCAAGTTTGAGAAGAACTTCGTCAATCATGTGGAAACCACTTTGGCCAGAAACATGTACAATTGCGACTCCTTGGCTGCGTACCAAGCCTCGTCCATTGCCATTAGAGACGAATTGATTATCGATTGGGCCAACACCCAACAGCGCCAGACTATTCACGACGGTAAGAGAGTGTACTACCTCTCGCTTGAATTCCTCATGGGTAGGGCTTTTGACAACGCGTTGATCAACTTGAACTCACGTAACAAGACCAAGGCTGCCCTCAGTAACTTGGGGTTCAATTTGGAGGATGTTTTAGACCAAGAGCCGGATGCCGCTTTAGGTAACGGAGGATTGGGAAGATTAGCCGCGTGCTTCGTCGATTCCTTGTCTTCTAAGAACTATTCAGGCTGGGGTTACGGTTTGAACTACCAGTATGGTATCTTCAAGCAGAAAATCGTGGACGGCTACCAGGTGGAGATTCCTGATTACTGGTTGAAGTTTTCCAACCCCTGGGAGATCCCGAGACACGAAATCCAGATCCCAATTGATTTTGGTGGTTATGTGTACGAAACCCACGACGTGAACACCGGCAAGCCTAAGCGGATTTGGACAGGTAGTGAGCGTGTTTTGGCCGTGGCAGTCGATTTCCCAATTCCTGGGTACAAGACTAGCAACACGAACAATTTGCGCTTATGGAACGCCAAGCCGACCACCGAGTTCGATTTCACCAAGTTTAACGCGGGAGACTACCAGCAATCGGTGCAGCAACAGCAGAAAGCAGAGGCAATCACTGCTGTGTTATACCCCAATGACAATTTTGACCAGGGGAAAGTCTTGAGATTGAAACAGCAGTACTTCTGGGTGTCTGCCTCGTTGCACGACATTGTGCGCAGATTCAAGAAGAACCACCAGAACAGGTGGGACAAGTTTCCCGAGCAAATTGCTATCCAGTTGAACGATACTCACCCTACCATTGCAATTGTAGAATTGCAGAGAATTTTGGTTGATTTGGAGGACTTGCCTTGGGAGAAGGCTTGGTCTATTGTTACCAAGGTCTTCGCCTACACTAATCACACAGTGATGGCTGAAGCTTTGGAAAAATGGCCTGTTGACTTACTTGGCGCTCTCTTGCCTAGACATTTACAGATCATTTACGACATCAACTTCTTCTTCTTGAAGGGTGTCGAATGGGCGTTCCCTGGGGACCTCGATTTGTTAGGAAGAGTGTCTATTATTGAGGAAAGTAGCCCGAAACAGATCAGAATGGCATTCTTGGCCATTGTGGGCTCTCACAAGGTGAATGGAGTGGCTGAATTGCACTCTGAATTGATTAAAACCACCATTTTCAAAGATTTTGTGAAGGTCTTTGGTGAAGATAAGTTCACCAACGTTACCAATGGAATCACCCCTAGAAGATGGTTGAGACAGGCCAACCCTGAGTTGTCAAAGTTGATCAGCGAAGCTCTCAAGGATCCGGACTACGACTACTTGACCAATTTAGGAAACTTGAAGAAGTTGGAGAAATTTGTGGATGATGACGAGTTCTTAACCAAATGGGACATTATCAAATTCAATAACAAAGTAAAGTTGGCCAACTTGATCAAGGAAGAGACTGGAATTGAAGTGGATCCCAGTGTGATGTTTGACATCCAAGTAAAGAGAATTCATGAGTACAAGAGACAACAGTTGAATATTTTTGCTGTGATTTACCGTTACTTACATATCAAGCAGTTACTTGCTGAAGGCTTGAGTGTTGAGGATATCAAGGAGCATCACTACATCCCCAAGTTATCTGTTTTCGGTGGTAAGGCTGCTCCAGGCTACTACATGGCCAAGACTATCATTCACTTGATTAACTCGGTAGCTGATGTCGTCAACAATGACCCAGAGATCGAGAATTTGTTGAAGGTAGTATTCATTCCTGACTACAACGTTTCCAAGGCCGAAATCATTTGTCCTGCTTCTGACTTGTCTAACCACATTTCCACTGCAGGTACCGAAGCCTCTGGTACGTCCAATATGAAGTTTGCGCTCAATGGTGGTCTTATTATTGGTACTGTTGATGGTGCCAATGTAGAGATTACTAGAGAGATTGGTGAGGACAATATCTTCTTGTTCGGTAACTTGGCCGAGTCAGTCGAAGACATTAGAAACAAGCACACATTCAACGGTGTGGAGGTTCCTGCCACCTTGGGCAGAGTGTTCCAAGCAATTGAGTCCGGTCAATTTGGACACCCTGACGAGTTCAGAAGCTTACTCGATGGTATCAGACACCACGGAGATTACTACTTGGTGACCGATGATTTTGACTTATTCTTGCAGACACATGCCAGATTGGAGAAGATATACGGATACAAAGATGGTAATCCTAAAGATAAGACCCACTTGCGCAACTGGGTCAAGAAGTCAGTCTTGAGTGTCGCCAACATGGGATTCTTCAGCAGTGACCGTTGTATCGACGAGTATGCGGAGAATATCTGGGAGGTTGAGCCTCTCAGTCAGTGATGGAGGATACAAAGTGTTCCGAGTTATTTAGTAGATACATTGATTTTTGATAAGCGTAGGTGACTATGTTATTTCTTTGGATTGTTGTCATCTGCCCGTCCAGAACCGAATTTCCCTCATGTCGCTCTTCTCCACACTTCTTCTCTTCTGCCTGCTGTGCTCGTCCCTCAGCCGCTGGTTATCTCCGCCTCCTTTAAGGCGCAGGCAGTCTGTATGCACACCTGTCAGGAGGTCTTGACTGAGATCAATACGAAACCTGAAACACAATTCCTCTGCTAGTAAAACAAACGACGAGCTTTTGAGCTGCCATACTCGACTTATCACCTGATCCAGTTTTCTTTTGGCTAACTAGTGTCAGGTCTCGTGTGCAATATCCGATTTGGATGATTTGTGGCTGAGCTAAACTTGCACAGTGCCACCTATAATCGGATAAGAGTTAATTTCTGGCTCAAAGGGCCAATTTGGTCGAATCTGCAAATTAATATTTTATATTTTATATTGATCATTCAACATGTTCGTGCATCCACTTGTCATTCTCCAGCTTTTTGGAGTATGCTTGGCTCTCGTGGCAAGAGGCAAGAACCTCAAAGACCAATACTTTGTGCCCAGTCTTCCTGGCTTATTTGATAATATTGCAGAAGAAAATAGACCGCTTATGTTTTCGGGACAGCTTGAGTTGTTTTCTGAGAATAAAACTCATTACTACTTCTGGAAATACAGTGACCGGAATAAACTACCCAAGGCGGAAAAGAAGACCTTCTTCTGGTTAAATGGAGGACCTGGGTGTTCTTCTATGGACGGTGCGCTCATGGAAGCAGGACCTTTCAGAATCAACGACAAGGGGCAGGTCACCTACAATGATGGGTCCTGGCATAAGGCTGGAGATATTGTTTTCGTTGACCAACCAGCCGGCACCGGGTTCAGCTATTCCGATAACTTCGAGCACGACTTGCATGACGTCTCTCGTCATTTTTTGCGTTTTTTGGACAAGTACTTTGAGGTGTTCCCCGATGAGCTAGAGAACGACATTTATTTGGCCGGTGAAAGTTATGCGGGCCAGTATATTCCATACATCGCGAGAGCTGTTTTGGACAGAAATAAGGCCATCCGCAAGAAGTTGCAGGAGAGGCACGATGATCTGGACGACTCAGATCTGGAGAACGAAGGCACTCAAACCCCATCTCTTTACAACTTGAGGAGCTTGTTGATTGGCAACGGCTGGATAGCTCCCAATGAGCAGAGTTTATCTTATCTTCCCTATTCCGTGCAAGCGGGGATCATTGACACAACTAATGCTGACTGGGGTACTATTATCAAGCAACACGAGAAATGCCAGAACATTGTGAATGACATTAGAGCGGGTAACATTGAAAAAGGCGTTAATATCAATCAGCTCGTATCGCACGAGTGTGAGCGTGTCTTGAACATGATTCTCAAGTCCACTTTGGACAGATCGGCGACTTCAGACCAAAGATGCTACAACATGTACGACTACACTTTGAAGGACTCGTATCCTTCATGCGGGATGAACTGGCCTCCCGATTTGGAAAATGTGAACCCTTTCTTGAACGACAAGTCTATTTTGAGCCTCTTGAATGTCTACGAACACACGAGTTGGCGTGAGTGTGCAGGGGGGGTTGGGAAGCACCTCAAAAGCAACAATATCGACCCAGCAGTGAGTTTGTTGCCCGGTATTCTTGAGGAGATCCCCGTGTTGTTGTTCCATGGAAATCGCGATATTATCTGTAACTACATGGGAGCCGAGGATTTTATTGGCAACATGGAGTGGAATGGAGACTTGGGTTTCACGCAGGATGAATCCGAGTGGCTCTATAATGGCACTGCTGCAGGATATATCAAGATGGAACGCAACCTCACTTTTGTCAATGTTTTTGATGCTTCACACATGGTCCCTTTTGACAAGCCGCATGTTTCACGCAGTTTGATTGACTTGGTGATTGGTGAATATGAACGCAACCAGACCTCCGAGGGTAAGAAGCAAATCTTAACCTATCCCATTGGTGGTAAGAGCAAAGGCAGTGAGGATGAAGGCAGCACTAAAACTGAGTCTGAGAAAGTCGCGAGCTCGCTGGACTCTGCCTCTGAATACTCCGACATTTCAAGCACCTCTAGTCGCATAACGCGGATTATTCAGCTCGTGGTTATCTGCATCTTGATATGGGGCGTTTATATGCTCTATTCTTCGTACAAGGCAAGACCTTCATCGATAATCAAAACCAAGCCCACCTCTGGGAAAAAGAAGAACGTCCAATGGGCAGATCAGTTGCGCCAGTTCCAGGATGAAGATGACTTCAATAAGGAGGACCACAACAATTTTTTGGTTAAGGCGTACCATAAATGGACAGGAACTGGGGATGGACATATCTATGCAGCGCCAGGTTCAGACATAGAGATGGGCAATGTTCCGGGGCCCGATCCAGACCATTTTGTCATTGACAGTGACGACGAGACGAGCGAATTAGCGGGCCCAACAGCACACAACCCGTCAGAGCTGGACAATTATGCGATGTCTGAGCCTGTTGGTGACGTTACAAATACAGAGTCTGGCCATGAGCTGGTTTCTGCAGAGTCAGGTGCGGAAGCGAGAGACTCTCCTCCCACGTCGTAAGACACTTCTTGCATGAATAGATACGGAATAGTGTTCTATATTTCTGCTGTAGTCACAGGTTGGCTTTGATTGTAACGGTAGAGATCTTTGGTAGGTTATACTACTTTTTGAGTGAGAAGTGCAAAATTCGCAAAAAACTCTCCTTTTGCTTATTGTGACCAGAAAGCAAGTATTAGAAACCATTTATTTCACCCAATATCATTTGAGGCCTCTCTGACTCTGATAGGAGTTC
The DNA here is from genome assembly GCA_030558275.1 of Chernovozyma palmyrensis. Classification (NCBI taxonomy): domain Eukaryota; kingdom Fungi; phylum Ascomycota; class Pichiomycetes; order Serinales; family Debaryomycetaceae; genus Chernovozyma; species Chernovozyma palmyrensis. The sequence continues at coordinate 25,500 of JAJMSF010000016.1, forward strand.
CAGTGCCACCAAGCTTCTGGGGATTTGCACCCAAACCAAACGGAGGAGAGCCTGTTCGCGCACTACCATCAACGAGCGAAAAGCGAACTCAGAGCTCTGATTATCACCTTCTCCCCAGCGATGTTCCAGTCTGTTCGTGGTTTGGCCACGGAGGTGGTTTCTAGTGGGTTGAAGCTTGCCACTCCACCACAGTACACCCTTGCATCCTTGCGCAGTTTTCCTTCGTTGGAGCCCCATTCCTTTGTCCCCTTACCGGCGCCATTTTTCGATGCCCCGTTCAGAAGAGACTTGTTGTGGAGTGCCGTCGTTTTCGAGGCTGATGCATCCAGAGTCGGTTCAGGAAATGTACCGACTAAGGGAGACAAACCTTTCTCCAATAGAAAAATCCAGCCCCAGAAGGGCACTGGTAGAGCCAGAGTTGGTGATGCCAACTCGCCCACTCGCGACAACGGCTTGAAGGCTTTTGGAAGAAAGGCCCCCCACGATTGGTCCACTGAGTTGCCAATAAAAATCTACAACAAGGCCATGAGAACCGCCTTCTCTCAGCAGTACAGAGACGGAAAATTATTCATAATTGGTGGCGAAAGCAAGTCCTCTGAGTTCGATGATAATATTGTCGATTTCAGGTACGATTACCCTGAGCTCACCAAGCAGTTTGTAGAGAAACACGGGCTTCAGGGTTTGCTGTTATTGTTCATAACCGATGTTCAGAGGGACAATTTGTTGATTTCTACAGAGCATATCGGCAAGAAGGCAGATGTGATCCCGAAGGAAAACGTTCAGGTGAGAGACATATTGAAGGCCAACAGAATTTACGTGGAGGCGCCAGCATTACAGTGGCTCATAGGTAAGCACACTTAGTCTTGTATATAGAAAGAGACAAAATAAGAAAGGAGCAGTAGAAATGGGATGGTGAAGGAGAAGTAGATAAAGGAGCAGCAAAGTAAGTGAGGCGACCGCGCCGAGTGCCCTAGAAGCACTGGCTAGCGGGCCATGAACGGCTACTGACTAGCGTGCCCCAACGAGAAGCAGTAGTGCCACGAAGACTCTAAGGCTCACGTGCGCATTAGGGCACATCCCTAAGACTGTTTTTACAAAATTTTCAATTGGGTGCTGGACGACCGCGCAGTCTCCTTAGAAAATGAAAAACACCTTGAAAACTACACTGAGTACTGTTTCCATACAAGTTCTAAGCACCACTATAGCCAAGATGTCCTTAGTTGTCCAAGAAGAAGGTTCTTTCCAACATATTTTACGGTATGTATCCAATAGAGGAGCTATCTTAGATGGTTTGAGTTCTGGCCATAACCAGGGAAATGTCGTGAAGATTTATATAAGGGACCAAGAATCGATGAATAAGAATATCCAAATGGAGGGCCACATGCCAGAATCATTGCAGTTGGATGCTATCTAGGGATGCATTTTCAAGATCATCTGGTAGACCAGTGACCGGGCTACGTTAAAGTTTTGAAAATTCAACATGATAATTGATAGGATGAAATGTGATGGCGAGCCAGCTCATTTGCAATCCCTAAGCCGAGCTTATGTCCAGTTTATGCCCAGATTTCACCAGACTTCTTGTTTCACACACATTCCTTATTTCATTATACTAACATACAGTTTGTTGAACACCAACATTGATGGTAGAATCAAGATCATGTACGCCTTGACCAAGATCAGAGGTGTCGGTCGTCGTTACTCCAACTTGGTCTGCAAGAAGGCCGATGTTGACTTAAACAAGCGTGCCGGTGAATTGACTCAGGAAGAATTAGAGAGAGTTGTCACCATCATGCAGAACCCTACCAACTATAAGATTCCTGCTTGGTTCTTGAACAGACAGAAGGACCACGTCGACGGTAAGGACTACCACGTCTTAGCCAACAACTTGGAATCCAAGTTAAGAGATGACTTGGAAAGATTGAAGAAGATCAGAGCCCACCGTGGTATCAGACACTTCTGGGGTTTAAAGGTCAGAGGTCAGCACACCAAGACCACTTCTCGTGGTCGTTAAGTTACTTTACTGGGCGGTTAAGAGTCGATTTCCATGTAATTTAAATACACACAACTTGAACAAATTATGAGAGCGTAGGAATGTAGACGAAGTAATCAGCTGTGGAGCTCTAAGAGTTTCGGACAACAAGAATTTTAGACGGGACAAATTTTTCGAATGGTGGGTCCTACGCGGGGATTGCCCTTAATGTGCGCTATAGACATTGTTTTAGCGATGATTCACCGCTATTCGAAGGTGGCTACAATGGCTGCGAAAAGCGCTACACAGGTACTTCGTTAAACGTCTATGCTATGTATCATTTCCAGTTTCCTGCCCGTAATGACAACAAATTCTCGATGCATTCGTTGTCGCCCGCTCGTTTAGCAGTTTCGAGCTTCGCCGTGAGCTTGTTAGGCACATTGACGCTCAACTCACTGAGCGGCTTTCTCTCTTCTTTTCTTGGAGACTTGGGCTTTGCTGGGCCCAATTTGAATGTCATTGTGCTTGAATTGTTTGAGTTCAAAAAAATAGGCTGCTTTTTCTTGGTCTCGTTCAAAACAAGTGTTGGCTCAATAGGGCTCGGCAAGCTTTCGTTATCGGTTATGGGGGAAGATACCACCGACTCAGTTTTGAACAAGAAGCGGTCCAATACTGGGTTCACTGCGGGCAATTTGGCAAGTGAGTTGGTGGAGAAAGATCTTTTTTGAATCGGAGAAGGTACCTTTTGGGAGGGGCTGGTGAATGAATGCGATTTGTTCAAAGTTGGCTTTATGGGGGTGGATGCAACGAGCACTGGCTCGGCCACCTGGGGAAGCTCGGTGACTTCCTTCTCGGATGTAGAGTGCTTTCTGAGAGACTGGCGCTTGTTCTGGAACCAAATCTGCACAGCCTTCTCTGTCATCAGCACTTTTTTGGCAATTTCGATTCTTCTGGCCTTGTTTGGAGTGGAGCCACTCAAGAATTCTTTGTTGAGAATGGACAATTCGTTTGGCGAAGTTCTTCTTCTCTTCCTTCTGGCCAAGGGCGCATTGTCGATCGACGGTTCCTGGTTAGGGAAAGTTGCCGGGGAGTGGCTGATGAAGGCGTATGCCTTTGATTCTATGGGGGAGTTGCTCTTGGACTGCGAGTCCGGAGGCGTTATGTCAGGCTCGCTAGTGTCCATGCTCGAGTTCGCAAAGCTGAAGCTTGCATTTGCGGTGGTAGGAGCTGATTTCGACGGGGTAGAAATACTGAGGTGGTGGTAGAAGGGGGTATGTGAAGAGGTGTGGGAGGGGGTAGAAGAATGCAATGGGTGGTAGATGGGCACATAAGGCTTTTCTGACGATATTGGGGTGGTCAAAGAGTCTATGGAAGGGAGTCTGGGTCCGAAAGGGTTGGCGCCATTGGCTTCTTTCTTGAGTATGGAAGACAACGGCGGCAAGCTCGTCTTGCTGTATGTGAGAGGGGTGGCGGGAAGGTTTGGCCTTTTGGGTGTTTGTATGAACATCTGATGGGACATGATGTGGCAGAATGCAGTGTAGGTAAAGGAATAAGTGCAGGGAATGTAGATCAACAGCAAAAGTTCCGAATCGTTTGCTTATAAGTCGCAGCCACCAATTATCTCAACTGGGAACAAATAGCGCTTTAGGTCAAATGAATGAAAGCGTGTTTTTCATGCATATCATTAGCGTTGTTTACTAACAAATACAATATAAGAGACATGACAAGATCGCGCAACACCAATAGGGAAATATTAAAAGGGGCATGGATTTGAGCTTGCCGGGCGCGGCCCTCGGTGGTGGGTGGAATGGCGAGGGCTGAACGCGTGCCGGAGCTTCTGAACAGCAGCGATGCACTTTGCTCTTGAGCTCTCACCTGTCACTCCTCACCCCTCGCCATCCCTCGTCATTTCTCGCTCGTTCTCCTTCTCTCTCCATCCCCCCCTCGCTCTCCTCATCTCTCCCTCTCACTCCCACCACTCCCTCACCTCCGCTACTTCGTTGCTCCTTGCCGCACTCCAAATTAGAGCCAAAGACATGTCAAATCGCATCCTGGCCTGCTACTGTTTGTTTCCACCCCTGCGCTGGCCTGTCGAGAACGCGAAACACGAAATTTCTGCTTTCAGTAAAGAGCGGCTCGTAATTGCACCCATTGCGCCTATTGCACATCTCTTCTTTGGGACATATGCCAGACCACTTTGAGATTTCCACTTTGGTGTCTTTGTATGTGCATCATTCTCGACTTTCGTCTGCCATATTGTCTTTGCTACACGCGTATTGTCCTGCGCTCATCGGTTTCACCGCATACATCTCTCTTTTCGGTGCCTGACTGCGCACTATTTGTCCATCTCGGTACGATCCAGAGCAACAGGGCACAGCTTCGCCATGATCCATTAACATCAATTGCATGTCGTACATTCCACAACTTATTATCTGAGTCTATTTCTGTATTCTCCAGAGTTGCTTTATTTTCTGTACTTTTTTCATTTCCTGTACTTGCTCTTCTTTTCCACTGCTCCCCTCCTCGCCTACGGGTTTTCGCTTTCACTGGCCCATGCTCATCGCACATGTAACATGATCTACACCCTCTACCTCGCCCATATATTACCCAGATCATCTCCAGATCTCCGAAATTGTCCTAAGCCCCATTCTCACCACATTCCTCCTCCTAATCGCCATTTCTGCCACCCTCTTGACAACCACATCGCGCTCCCACCTTTTCCCTATTTCGTACTAATTGATGCGCGACGCACCTTTATTTTAACACAGGCTCTTTTTTTTTTAGCAATTGGCGTCTTACCTGACAACACACTCATACCTAATTGGCCTGGTACGGCAATAAATTAAGCTGTTGCACATTGGGAACATTCTGGTAGTTATTTTGGGTGAAAACCGCGAGCTTCGGTTGTATGCTATCTCCAAAACCTGAACTTGCGGAAGACTCATACAGCTGGAAGGCGTGTGCGGTGGGCACAGGCTGCTGCGGCGAAAATGATGAATAACGAGGTGAATTCTCGTCTGCAGTGTGTGTGTCTCCTTGGTCGTTTGCGTGTCTGTTCTGGAAATCGTCCGGCACGAGAGTCTTGAACTTGAACTGCTCGCCTTTTCGCTGGGGTTCGCACTTGGGTTTCTTGGTAGATAGAGACTTGGTCGTCTTTCTTTTTCGCTTTCCAGTGAGTATAATCGGAGCTTGACCATTTGGCGCATCCAAAACAGATTCTGGAATCATCCCTGGAACCGCCCCAGAGATAAATCCTGAAACTCGTTCAGAAGTGGGCTGATGAATGGGTTCAGTAATAGGCCCAGAAAGGGCTCCAGAAACAGGTGTGGAAAAAGGTCCCGCAATAAACCCAGAGCCCATTGTTGGCATGTGTCCTCCCGTAGAAACTATAGGCCTCTCCTCAGCTGGGCTAAAAGATATCCCATGACCTGTAACCTCTGAGTCCCAAGTACTGGCAGCACTTGGAATCCGCGCTCGGCTCTGTTTCTTCGCCAAGTTCCTCTTTTTTGTGAGATAGCTCTTATACTCCTTGAAATTCGGGTCTTTGCTCTTCTCATTATTGGTGTATCTTGCCACCATATCTGACGAGTGCAAAGGTAAATAGAACCAGAATCGATACTGGGCCTCGCTACCCTGGAAATCCTCATACTCAGGCTCTTCTTCTGGTAAATGAAAGATCTCGGTGATAAAATCGCCAGAGATGTCCTTGTTGAGGCCTGCCAGGTTGAGGCCTGTGACCGAAAAATCTATTGACTTACTAGGTGTCTCGCTGCTCTCCATCAGCGTCCCACCTTTCGCGCTGAGCCCCACCCCTTCCTTGTCAATGATAATGCTCTCGTAGGGAATTTCCATTTCGTCGCTGAGATGAGGGTACACCTTCACGCGTATGAAGCTCTCGCTCGCACTATTTGACACCACAACACCGCTGAACGTGTCTTTGAAAATGGTGAATTGTACAATTGAATTCTTGCTCACATGCGAAATTCTGTCGTGCCTCCCTTGGTCGGAAAGCTTCGGCATCTTTTGCCTATGAAATTTGCAGGTTCCTGTGCCCCGATCAACGAGAGCACCATCACCAAGTGCACAGGTAGCGTGGAAGGCCCGGAAACACTTCAGGTTGTCGCACTGGAAACAGGCCCCGCGCTTGACGCGGGACTTGCCAGCCTTTTTTTGACAAACGCAGCACTTGAGGCCACGCTGGGCTGCAGAGATACTCGCAAAGCCTGTTGCAAGATCTTCTCCGACAGTTAGCTCCTTGAACATCTCGCAACAGATACGGTGGGCTCTCGAGGGGCCCCTGGACGTCAGATCAGTCTCGATCAATTGGAAGGGCTCAAGCTTCGTGAGTGCTTCGGGGAGATTGTTGGGACACAAACAGCACTCAAACTGAGGCTCACACTCTTTGCTTATGACTTTTTTCAACTCTTTGCACGTATCTTTATGCTCTTTTTCCTTTTTTATCTTCGGTATGCTTTTGGTGTTCGGTATATGCTCGGCTTCGTGAGAAGCCGCCCTTTTTGGCTCTGTTTTCAAGATCTCTGGCTCGTAGGGTATGCCCTTAAACCTGCAGTACAATAAACGGATGTTTATACCCACTGAGTCACTGATACACTCGCATTTCTTGGACACTTCGCCGTACTGGAACCAGTCGTCCAACGCAAAATTGACCGACTCGGCAAGATTATAGCCGTAGTTGAAGCCCGCGTGGTATCCGTAAGGGTATGTGATGATAAACTCCCCCTCATTATGCACTATTTTGTTGCAAGGGATGTCATGTTTCTCTAAAAAGTGGGGCGACACCAAAAAGGTTTTATGTCGCAAAAACTCCAGGCACACTCTGCTGTCCAGCGGGAATTCGTCCTTCATGAGATTGTAAAATCGGGCGGCGTAGGCCTGGGGAATGGAATACCATTGTTTGGGTGCTCCGAAATGCAAGTAGTTGATGGAGTAGAGATCCTGGTCCTCCAAATGCCACAGAAAGGTGGCTTTCCAGAGTCCAGCGTAGAGGTACGCGTCGTTCACCCCTGGTAATTTTGTGTCCATGAGGTCCAAGATGTTGGGAAGTTGTGCCACGTTCCAGGTCTTGAAGCTGGGCGGAAATAGTGAGCCCAACGAGTCTGCTCCATACATCGGTGCCGCGTAGGTGATTGTCTTCCAGTAGGCAGTCTCGAGCGCCTCGCACCGCTCTGCGGTGAATTCTGAGGTATCGATGTTGTAATTCTTGAATTCCAGAGCCTTGGCTTCGTGGCGCGACGGTTTGTGCGGCTTGTGGGTTTCTGCGTACCTTGTTCTTGGTCTCTGCTCCAGCGTCGCTGCCTTTCTGACTTTGCCACGAGGAGCGGGTGGCTGGTGGCAAGACTGGAGCGAGAGCTCCTTCCATTGCAGCATTGAGTAGCTGCGCACTCGCTCGACGTTTTGCAGCGTGTAGATGCCCGCCCCGGTTCCGCTGATGTGTTGCACTATGGGGTTCTTGATACGAACCTGCTCAAGCAGTTTGTGGGTGTATTTCGGAAGCGAGCGCCTCCATTCCGCCGGGGGAACAATCTTGACAATTCCCAGCTGCATCCCGTACTTGTTTATGGCTTTATTGAACGCATAGAAGTTCTCGAATTGGGCCATTGTGGGGTGAAATACGGGAATGCCCCCACTGTAGTGGTGGGGTTCCACGTGAAGATTAGGGTCCTCTTTGTAGATCAGCTCCATCGTGGGCTCAGAAAATTGAGGAATAGAACAAGCTTCTGTGGAGGGGTCAGGGGCTTGATTCGTTCTGGCGCTCCGGGTTCTGGGTCCTGGTTCTGGGATCTTGTGATTTCGCACTCGGCCTGTCCTGCGGCAAAATTTGCTGGGCCTGGAAAAATAAATGGGCCCTCTGAGTGCCTCTGGGTTCCTCTGGAGTTCAGCACGGTGATTTTTGCGCTGTGTCGCTTATCGTCAACGGTCCTAGGGTTCCAAGGAATGCGGAGCGGCCCGACTTTGTTGCGCCACTTTGTTCTGCGGAAGTCGGAGCGGTCCTGCACGTCATTTGTTCCTGTATGTTGGTTATCTGACACAAAACATCTGGTGCACCATGTTGCGATATGGCCCTGGCAACTTGTTCTATGGCCACGGTATCAGCTCCACCGGCCCTCTTTATCTACTCATAATGGCTCCCTTAAAACCGAGAGATGCTGCCAGTGAAAGAATCTCCAAGAGACGCGTGACCTATGCCGTCATTTTGACTTTCTTGTCGATCCTTATGGTCGTTGCCTGGGGATACCACGCCATCTGGGCTGTGAAGGTGATGTTGAACCGAACATTTGGCAATTTTTTCAGCAATTTGGTATTTGGACCGGGCACATTCATTGTCGGGGTTGGTTTGAGCGTTCGCTTTGTTACTTACTTGAACAACGTTTTACTTGAAAATGCTGACGTGGAGGAAGACAAAAAGTATATATAGGTACAGGCAATGAATATTAGGCATGGGTATTAAATGTAAGAAGGACATCACAAAAATGCGGCCGACTGAATAGTTTACAAAAAAATGAGCACCTGGTCTTCTTTCAAAGCACCTGGTCTTCCCTAGGAAACAGAACTCTGGCTTCCTGGCTATGGCCCCTAGCTGCCTTAGTGGTGGTCATACCCACTGTATCAGCATATCGTTCCAAAATGTCAAGCTCTAGCCTCACATCTTTTTGCCTCAACCACTCCTGGAGACTCTCGAGCATTATGGGTTCATAGCTGAGCACCTTGTCGTGCCAGAGCTGATCCGCCTGGATAGTGGCTGTGATTTTGTTGAAAATGCTTGAGTCCATGACCTGCTGCGACATAGTGGTCGCCCTAGCACCCTCTGAGTCCACGTGCTTCGCCAAGTCTTCGAGTATCTGGACCATGCGAACGCGGCTTTTCGCCGGTCGGAGCTGCCACTCCTTGAACACCAGTCGTAGCTGGGTCATTGTCATCAGATCGTAGCTGTAGAATGCACTCTGGGACCCTGTGGCTCTGGGCACTGTAGCAGTTCCCGGAACTTTCGGACTCGACGGGACCTGGAGAACAGAGCTGTCGTGTGGATCGGTGCTATCGCTTCCAGATTTCGCCACTTCCCTCAGAATCTCGATAATGCTGATGCTTGTGTCTGGGAGCTCGTCCGCCGAATCGCCAATCTCGTCCTCAGAGTCGTACGGAGGCCGCCTCTTCGTGCCGATTACCCGCACAGAGACGTCTCCATCCAGGTCACGAATCTCAAACTCTCCGGGGATTTCCATGATCGATGTGTGGTACTCCTTGAGTACAGATCCCAGATTTTGGGGTGCATCTGGGTCTCTTGAAACATGACTGGGGCTGGGACTGCCAAAATAGGGCTTGGCTGTTGAGTATACCGACCTGGTATGTTTGATAGGAGAATCCTCAAGGATGTGCGCCTGGCCTCCTAGTACTTTGGGAGAGGTAGATGGCTTTACTGGGGATGAAACTATCTCCTCTAGGCCCTTTCTAGGGGAATTCACCACAGACGAGGAAAAGATCTCCTCGTATTTCTCGTGCACTGGAGAGCTCGATGCTAGCTCAAGAGGCCGCTCATAGGTGCCTCCTGTTTTTGAGTTCTCCAAGGGAAAACTGTCGATGCTGTCGATGGAAAAAATCGACTCCTGCTGGTGCGAAGAGATCCGATCGGCTTGGTGTCTCTTCTCCTGTTCGTACACGCTCTTGAGTACCTGAAGCTTCGGGGGCGATTCAGGCGAGACATAGGCCAAAGGGCTCGGCTCTGGTGAAGAATCTGAGATTTCCTCGTAGTTGAGCGCTCTGGTGTCGTTGTACTCGCCCTCTGAGTAGTCTGTCAGCGTGGGCTCCTGGTCCACGGTGGTAAGATCCCCATCCGGCCATCGATTTTCATTTTCCTCCTCGATTTTCTCTGCAATCTCCAGCGTCTTTCTATCCGCGTGAGACGCCCCCATCACCTGGGACAAGGTCACAACAAAAGGGTTTCCCTCTGAGAGCTGTGACGCAGTGTCCTCCGAAAAACTCACCCCATGGTTCATCTGCTCCTCGGAGAGATCATAGAGCCACCTTAGGTCCTCTCGATTGAGCTGGCCCTCCGGAAGTGTGGAGGACTGCGACCACATGCTATCAAGGACCTCTGGTTCTGTGAGCTCGATCTTCCGAGTCAAGTACTTGAGGCTCATCTTCGTTCTTGACGAAAGACTCGGGAACTTGACTTTGATGTTGCTTATTATAGAGCTCCATTCTGTTTTGGAGTAAATGACGCGTTCGGTGGCAAGCTCGGAGGCGCTGACCGGGGCCGGAGAGTCCAGGCCATTCTCGGCCCGTTCTATTCGTCGGAGAATATCGGAGATCTTGTGCTTTTTTCCAGAGAAATACTTAAGTATGGACATCTGCACCATCTGTGGAGGAGCCTGGGTATCCACAGTGGGAAACTGGCTCTGGCTGTACTTCTCGCTCATGAGCGATGTTATCGTCTTGATTTTCTTGCGCTTGGGAGGCTTGGTGGATGCAGAACGTGCAACGGGAGCCCTAGTGGTTCCATCGGACGCATCAGCAAGATATGACAGCTTTCCTGGAACTGGTGGAGGGGTTGAGCTGCCTTCTCGGGCAAACTGGCGGAGATGCGAGATCGCCCTGTGCTGGGCTGCTTGCTCCAAGTTATCTCGCTCAAAATCCTCAAGCCGGCCCTGCATTTGCGTGGAGACAAAGTTGATCATGCCATCACCTCCTTCGTTTCCTGTCATATTTATGCATGTTTCGGTGTAGGCGGTGTAATGGTGGGAAGTGGGGCAGAAGCAACGGTCGCGTATCGGAACCTCAGCATAAGGAGCACTAGTTAGCGCGCACCTCTATTCTACGGCCTAGAAGAGGTGCAATGTACTGCTCAGGCACTGGCTGATGGTGATGGTTCCTGAATCTCTATGTCTGAACCAGCGGAGTCTTTGAAAAAGAGTATTCTACACATTATCCAGAAAATGCTATTGCAGTAGCACTGGGTTGGGTCCGGGCGCTCTGCTGGATCTTTTCGCACCAGTGTCAACCAGGACCCTCCCAGGGTATCAATGAGATGTGTTGTTCTCATGTTCTATAATCTCCTTTATGAACCCCAGTATTTAGGCTGACTGTACCATGTTCATGGGGGCTCAGGGTCCATATTTTTGCGATAATTCCTCCTTTAGCGCGCCATTCACCTCCCAATTTCCCGCTTTTTTGTTATAAGACGCAATATCCTGAATCGTGTGCTTGATGAGGAGTTTTGTAAAGGTTTTGAACTTCTTGTGCGAGAGCTCCACAAGTGTCCCAATGGTGAAGTCGTTGTTCTCTTCGATGAATTTGAGCAATTGGAACACCGCCTGCTGATCTTTTATTTTCGGTTTCTGGGGCGTGAGTATGTTCGGTGTTCCAATGCCTGGAGTTGGGCCAAGGCTTGCAGATGCTGCATCGGAGTTCTTGGCCGCCAGATCGCCCTGGGCACCCTGGGTCGATAAAAGTGCCGGTGTGCTCTCTTCCACGGGCTCTTTCCTCGCTCGCTGCCAGTACAGCCCTTCGGGCTGTATGGGAAACTCAACGTTGACGTTAATGAGCTCGTATTTCATCAGCTGAAACAACGCCGAGTCTTCAGCGGACCCGTCGTTCCACTTGCTAATCGAAATCAAGGGCCCTATGAACTTTTTCCTCTTTTTCTGGGTCTCGCTGCCCTCGACGAAATCCTCGAATTCGTCCTCGTCAGCCACCTCTTCCTCCTCATCTTCGTCTTCGTCGTTATCGATGTCTTCACCCTCTCCCTCCTCTCCAGACTCGTCGTTCCACTCTAAGTCGGAGTCGTAGTCGTAGTCCAACCCCGTTGACTTGTCAAAAGGATCTCGGTGCGGGAACTTGACCCGCGAGTGTTCTTCCGAGCTCCAGGTTCCAATATACGGCGGCTTGGAGTTTTCGTAGAAATGCAAGTATTTTATGGGCGGGAGGCTTTGAACCATCTCGTAAATCTTCAGCTCGGTGGAGTCGGGAGAGTTGAGGGCGTGGATTATTTGCTCGGGAGTGAACCGCCTGGTTCTGGTGAGCAAAGGCGGTCTGCTTGTAGCCAAAAAGTCCTTGAACAGCGGGCTGGACTCCAGCGCGCTGGCCTTCAGTATAACAAGGTCAAAGTCTTTCTTAGACTGGCTCAAAGCCTCCGCACTAGTCTCCTGGCGCCCTAGAACAACATTGGATCGCTGAAAGAATGGCAAAAACACCTGGTCGTATGCCGGGCTCTCTCTTTTCGTTGGAGAGGAAAGTATATCGACTACGGGACTCTCAGGTCTGCGGGGCGACGACTTGTGGATGGAAAAGAAAGAAGATATCTTCTTCTGACTTCTCTCCTTGGCCTCCTCGAGCTTTCGTTTGGCCTCTTCTTGCTTCCGCTTCTCCTCCTCGTTCCGCCGTTTTTCCTCCTCGAGCTTTTGTTTCTTTTCGAGGCGCTGTCTTTCCTTTTCCTCTCTTTCGGCCAACTTCTTGAGGCGCTCTTCTTCCTTTTTCTTCTCCCTTTCAACCTTCTCCTCCTCCAATTTCTTTCGTTTCATTTCCTTTTCCAAATCCTTCTCTGCGAGCCTCCGTTTCCTCTCTTCTTCTCGTGCTTTCCGGTCCATTTCCTTCTTGAGGTTCTCTTCCTCCTTCTTTTTCTCGCGCTCGATCCTCTCGATTTCTCGTTGCTTCTGTCTCTCGAGCTTCTCGAGCTGCTTTTTAGTGAGCGGCTTTTCGGGCACTGCCTCCGTCGGTGTACCAGGCACGTCGGATGAAGCTTTCGGCGTCTCGGGGCCCATGTGCTGCTCCATAGGCGTCGCTGACTCGCACTTTCCCTCGTCCTTCACTTCTATCACCTCCAGGACTTCGCTATCTGGTTCCAATTCTCGCTCATTTTGACCCAGTGGACTCTCGGGCGTTTCCGATCTCTCTGGAGTCTCCAATTTGATTTTCTTGCTGGGCGTCTCTTGTAAAGGCCGCGTCTCCGTCCTCTTGTTGCTCAGTTGTAAGAGACTCTCTATGGAATGGCTCAGCGGAGTGCTGGCGAGAGATGATGGTGACATTTTCTCAGACATTTGCCCGGAGTCGGGGTGTTCTGGGCTGTAGACGGAAGCTTTGGGGTGTAGCTTCGGTTTGATACGCGTCCTGGGTGTACTGCACGCAGCCTCACGAGATCTGGCCAGGGCTCGCCAGAATAGCGCGAACGGGCCCAGGTCTACGAGGGTTACGATTGGGGTCGTATCTGCCAGGCTGAGCTCGCTACACAGTTCCGGGCGCCACAGTTCTTGAGCATCGTCTGATCTGTAGCGAATCGGCGATGGTTGGTGGCTGACAAATTGGTGGAAATTTCCATATAAAAGAGCGCCAGCTGCTTTCTTTATCAAAAGCACAATCTTGGAGCAGAAGCTTCGGGCCAACACCAGTCGCTGTTCCTGTGTCTGGCGAGCGCACCGAACTTCAGATACCGCCTCCAGTGCCCCACACCCGTCCAATTTCAGCCATCCAGCCTCAACTCACCACCAAACTCACCAACCTAACTCACCAACCAAACTCACCACCACTTCCACCTCTCCTTTCCGACAAGTCACATAGCTACATCTTTTTAAATTATTTCTAAATTATTATGCATTACTAACCGATCGTCCTCTATCTCCAGGCGATCTCTCCAGAGGGAACTGAAACTACTCGTAATTAGGGATATCCAAGTGGAAAAATGGAGTGTCTGTGCTCACAGCCGCAAAATAGGGCTCGGCAGCTCTAGCCTCAAAGTCGTAGGAGGTTCCCACATTGACATATGACTTGTCACTGACGAAACCCTCCTCGCTATAGGAGCCAAAGCCTGCGTTGAGCAAGCCTCTGCGAATCCATGGGGACAAAATACCTGAGAAATGGAACTCCACTTCGCGGTCCGCGTAGATATTGAGCGCCTTTCTGAGGTCCACAAGTGCCTGTATGGACGTGGCGTCCACGGAGGCCACAGAGCTGAAGTCAAAGTGCACGAGTCTCAACAACGGCCTGTTATCTTGAGTCACAACTTCGGGCTCCTTGGCAAATTTGTCCTTCCAGAACGGTAATCTCCATTTCAACGGGCCAGGGTCATTCCAGGGTCTGTTACCGACACTCAACTGGTCGTAGGGCTTTCCGCGTCTAGTTAATCTTTTGGCTTCGTCTGACACTTTGTCCACCTGGCGTGAACAGTTGGGGTAGGTGAAAGTCTCAATTGGCTTGAACACCACCACTCCAGGAGGGGGAGGTGTCACCTTCAATTCGTGGTTGATGTTCTTTCTGTCTAAAGGCACCCACTTAGTGTGGAAGATAATCTGTGGGTTCTGTTGTACCAATTCATTAGTGCTCAAAAGGTTCCCATCTGACAGCCCGGTGCTGTCGTAACCCTTAGTGGACTTATAGTTGATCTTGGCCTTAGAGGAATCATAATTGGAGCCGTTGCTCAACACCTGGTGGATCTCGATGTCCTCATCTTCGGAGGTGTGGCTCTGGTTGATAATAGACCCAGTTTCCTTCTTGGTCTCAAGAATGCTGTTCTGGGCTGTTACGTCGCGGTAGTTGATCTGAGGATTGATAATCTCTGCCACTTTTATTTTGCCCAAGAATTGGCCGTTGGGCTTGGCCACACGGAATAACAAGACGGCTGCAGAGGCACAGATGGCAAAGTAAACACCAATTTCAATGGTGGCGAACACAGTGATGAACACAGCAATAATGAAGATTCCAGCATCGAGCGGACTCACATTCCAGAAGTTCAACGTCGTCTTGTACGAGGCAATCAAATCAACCACAGCGTGGATAATGACCGCACACAAGATGGCCTTGGGGATATAGAAAAAGGTGGCGGTTAAACAGTATAAAGCCAACAACACAACTGCACCAGTGAAGATACCGGCGAGAGGGGTTCTGACACCACACTTGGCTTTCAAAGCAGATCTGGAGAACGAGCCGGTAGAAGGGTAGGCGTGGAAGAAAGTTCCAATCAAGTTGTTGACTCCAATAGCAATCAACTCCTGGTCGGGCACGATTTTGTAATCGTTGACTCTTCCGAACGACTTAGCAATGGCAATATGTTCCAACAACAAAATAATTGTGGACACGGGGATTTCACTAGCACAAGCACTGATGATACCGCTCTGAGGGTGGTAGACACCAACATCCTGCAAGCCAGAAGGCACAACTCCGATGATGGAGAAATAGGTCTTGAATTTGGAGAGTTTTCCAGTGTACGCAACCTTTTGAGGGTGAACAATGCCCCAGGAGATGGCGGTCGCCACAATGATGACAATGGCATTTCTAAGGTGCTGGCCATAGAAGAAGAACAACTTGTACTTTGGCCAACGCTTCATTCCGTAATTGGTGGAAAATTTCCACGCAATCAAGATGAACAACCCCACCAAGCCGAATGCAGCATCATAGGTGGTGTTCTTCAAGTTTTTCAAGGTGTGTATGATCACCTGGAAGGTGGCAGCCCTAGTGTTGATAAGAGAGTTGTAACCCAAAAGCCCTGGAACCTGGCCGGAAATAATGTTGAGGGCCGAGCCAGTCATGAAACCCATAATGGCAGGGATGGAGATGAATTCGATAATGAACCCCAAGCGCAAGACACCAATAGCAGCAGCAATACCGCCACAGATCAAGGCAAGGAAAGTGGCAATTTCAGGCGCCGAAAACTCGGTTCCATACTCCGCGGTCACCTTGGCAACAACCTTACCAACTTGTTGAGACATAACGGCGACGGGGCCGATGGAAACATCCTTTGAAGTGGCGAAGAAGGAATATATGAAAACACCGATAAAGGAGGAATAAAGACCGTATTGCGGGTCTAAACCGGCCAAGGTGGCATAAGACATCGACTGGGGAACTAACACCACACCCACGGTGATTCCGGCAATGAGATCTCCATAGGCCCACCTGGGGTTATAGTGCAAGATCCACTTAAGAATGGGGAAAAGAGAGATGAAGTAATTCTTGATCTTTCCTAAAGGGTCCGAGAAAACTTGCTGGCCCCATTGAAGGGCAGTTACCGTTTCTTCTCTGAACTGGTCCACTGGAATATTTGAGGGCACAACATTGTCGCTATAAGTGTGAGATATCTGGTCCTCAGGATGGATGTCACCGAGGTAGTCAGCATGCTGCAACTGGGGGATTTCCGAGATGCTAGCCATTTCGTGAAGAAGGGTCTAGCCGAGAAATGAGACTCCGATCTATAGCCAGTCGAAAAATGAAGTGAAAAAATGAAAAGTGAATGCAAAGGGGCCCTTTTAAGTAAAGGCAAGGAGGTGGCACTGAGATGCAGATCGAAGCTATCGCAGACCAGAAAGCGAAGATGTGGAGATGAATAATTTTATCTGAAGAGGCAAGTGAAAAGGGAAGGAGCCATAGTGCAAATAGTAGAACCACAGTTTCGTCATTCTCACGTGACGCCACAGTTTGCACCCAAATGGACTAGCTACGATACGGTTTTATGGAGCAATCGAGGAATGTGCCAGATCGTGGAGTGCTACAGAGGCGCACAGGTGGCCATTGCCATTTTTCAGCACATTTTACCAGCTTGTGAGCCGAATGGCTCGGCTCTCTCATTGGGGCCATTGCCATCGACGTGAAAATTGCAATTGGTGATGTCACGTGAAGTGTTGCAACCGAATCGCATCGTGATTGCTTTTCTGGTGCACGGATGTCGAAGGTTGCGTAATTGCAGTAGCGAGGCGACGGTGATGATGGAAGTGATAAGAGTAGGAAGGAGGGGGGGCGGGAATAGAGAGGCCACAGAAAATGAGAGACAACGGTGGCAGAAATTGAGGGATAGAGGATTATAATAGTGGAGTGAAATTGGAGAGAAGAATTGTGGATTCTCTTGAAAGCAATCCCAGATCCATAAAGAAATGCGTAAGAGACAATGGTTCAGTTCTTTTGACACCTTACGATCTGAGCGGCTGACAGCTTCAGCCCTTCTTCCCCATATCTTGTCCAATGGAACTAACCTGCTCGGAGCTTATTTTTCCAGGGCCTAGGGCGTTCTGGTACCCTGCGCACGTCGTGCTCGTACTTGGTTCCCTGATTACGTCCCCCGTTGCGATAGGCCTCTGATGTCGCCATTCCCACAGTTTGGCACTCATCGAGGGGAGCGCAGTATTTTATAGCTATGTGCGGTCACTACGTGTCCGATAGCAACTACAGACGTGGCACACAATAGGCGGGAGAGTTGGCGGAGAGAGGGCGGAAGATATAGCCAAAGGGAAGACGGGACGACTGCCAGACAGCCTCACTATGCAAGTGAGACATAGTCAACTCTCATCCTTGGTCCTCGTCTCTACAAGTCGCATTTCTCCACTGCCCCTACCTTTCAACTGCTCACAAATCCCCACTGCCCCTCTTATCCTTCGCTACAGGTCGCATGCTGCTTGGTCGTATCATCATCATCGACGTAATCATTTGCTCTTTCTCCTCTCTCTTTATCTCCTCTGAGCTTCCCTCTCTAAATTTTCAAACTTTTCATGTTCTCGGCCTCCACAGCATCTACAAACCTGCGATAATCCTGCTGCTTGAAGCACTGCTCGAGGAAAATCTTGTACTTTGCCTGCAATAACTTGCGGTCTGGGTGATGGGGATCCGAAGGAAGAATCACTTTGCCCGGACCAGTCATTCTCTCCATCACCTTCCACAATTTGTCGCCCGAGTTCTCTTCCTTTTTGGCATCCAATGACGTCAATGGCTTCAACCCGAGTTTGCCAAGTTTCTGAGAGAGGCCCTTCTGAACGTTGGATTTGGAGCCGAACGAAATGGTCTGCTCCTCGTCATCGTCATCCTCCAGATCGGAGATCACTTTCTTGGCCTCTACCACTGGCTGGTTGAAGTAGTCGACTTCCTCGGCTCCCTCGTCCATGGGCGTCATTAAGTTGGCCCCGGCGGCAGTGGGGTACACCAATGCCGACATGCTCGTAGTGGACGCGGTAGCAGTGGGCGCAGTATATGGCGAAGGAATATCCTCGTGACCATTCAAGCTGGACTCAGACTTATGGCTCGTCAAGTTGGAATTTCTTCTCGATCTGCCCCTCGTTGCAACGTGCTCGTTGACCAATTCTTCGGCAGCAACCGCGCCCAAAATCGCCGATCCGAAAACAACGGCGGCATCAATGTATCTTGGAATAATCACCGGTAAGCCAGTGCAGTCTGCCAACAATCTCATGAGCAACCCGTTACGGCACTGGCCACCGGACATGAAAATGCAAGTGATCTCGTGGCCACTCTCGATCAACGCCTCGACAATCTGCCTCGTCTGCTGAGCAATGAATTCGCACGCCCCAAAGTACTGGATAGCCAAGTCGTTAACACTGGAGTCCATGGACTGCCCAATGATCGATGCACGCATTCTGGGGTCAGCAATGGGGGACCGGTTACCGTGGAAATCGCCGTAGAAGAAAATGTGCTTGGCCAAACTGACCACGGACCTGCTCTTGGTCTCGTAGGTCAAGTTCTCCAACGTCAGATTCAAGTAGTCGAATTTTGACAAGTTGGATGCCTCGGCCAACCTCGCCAACTCTCCGTTGGCTGGGTGGATCGATAACACGTGCGCTAAGAGCGCTCCGGTGCACGACTGGCCACCCTCTGCCAACCAGTATCCGGGGGCCATCACATCCTTGTAGGGGCCCCAAACACCATTCACAAAACAGGGCTCTTTGGTCATGGCAATGTGGCAGGTAGAAGTTCCAGCCACCGCAGCCAATCTTCCGCAGGCGGTGCCAATTGACCCGTTGGACTTCTCCGCCAAGTCGTGCAACTTGGGGATGTCCACCTTACCGGCCACGGTACCGATCCAACCGGCGTAGGCATCGATAACACCACTTCCCACCACACACTCAACGGTTAAGCCCAACTCCTCGGCCGCCTGTGCGGTTAATTTGCCCACAATTGCTCCGGCGGACAAAAAGGTGCCGTTCTTGCCCGGAACACCTCCCAACTTCTGGAAGTCATTGGCCACCAATTCGGGCAAATCCACCGCCTCCAAGAACTCTTTGGACCACCCGGTGGAGGAGCCGTCGACGCCAAGAGGGACTAAGCCTTGTTTGCACACCGAGGAGTTGTAGGAGCGAGCCTCGGAGCCAGTAGCGCGGTGGGTGAGGTAGTCGGGCAAGTCGTAGAACTTGACGTCCTGGATCCCATTGGGGAGATTGTGCTTCAACCACTTGATTTTGGGCAACTCCATCTCAATGGACATTTGGCCACCGACATACTTCAAGCACTTATCGCCGGTGGCGTTGATGGCGTTGGTCTCGTCCTCCGCGCGGTGGTCCATCCACAACACCACGTTCTCCCTGTGGTCGGTGAAATCGGGGCCCACGCCCACAGGCAGGTCGTCCTTCTCGTTGATGGCCACCAAGGAGCAGGTGGCATCAAAGCCAATGCCGAACACGTCCTCAGGGGGCACGCCAGAGTCGCGGAGACAGTTCTTGACGCAGAAGCAGATAGAGTTCCAGATCTCAGTGGACGACTGGGTGATGTGGTTTGGTTTCAACTCGTGGCGGGTGATGGGACGCTCACTGAGGCCCAAAATGATCCCGTTGGTGTCGATAATACAGGCCCTGGCCGACCCAGTCCCGACGTCCACCCCCACGTAGTATACGTCAGGCTGGGGGGCAGGCTGGTGGAAGTTGAACACCGAAGACCGGCGCGAGGACAACGAAGTGTGGGATCTCGAAAAAGGCATAATGTGCTGTTTTACGGAGAGGCAGCCTTAGAAAGTAGCCTTTTGGCTACAAGGGGGCAGCGCTTTATTTATATGCCAGGGACGGGGCGCGCACGGAGTAAATACCGGGGAGATCTATGGGGTCGTCCAGCGCGAGGCGGTCCACCATGCGGCGGTTTGGGGAACGTTAGAGCCCTGTTGGGGATCCATCGGGGGCAGTCTGGCTCTTCTACGCCGGAACTGTTCCGTGAGACAATCCCAGGTGCCCTGTGCTCTGGCCCGTCTACTGGCCGCTGCTTTGGCCCGTCCAGTCGGTCCTTGCTCCTATGACATCACGGCTATATGAAGGATGATGAGTTGCAACGGCCATCACGTGGACCGCGCTTCTCTCCTCCGTGCCCACTACATCGTGCTCCATGCAACGTCCGATTCCTAACTATATTACACTGGGTGACCGGGTGACCTGCTGGCTGAACCCGAGCGGTGACCCTATTATTTCGTCTCCATTGTCTTCTTCTCATATCGTCACTCTTTCCCCCACCTTCTGATTATCTCCTATTATCTCCTATTATCTCCTCTATCTTGTCTTCCACCTATCGTCTTCACCCCTCACTCATCTCTTCTCATTCGTCGCTAGTTCGCCAACGGCGGATACTTCTCCACCGCATCCACAAGAAAGTCAAATTGCTCCGTATTTTCTACCGCTGCTCGCACATGAGAGGCCCCGATTCTGCGAACGCCATTTCTCTTGGCCTCCACTACCGCAGCCTCCACCAAATTGGCCATGAAAATCTCCAAGGCACGACCTACCACTACCGGCGTGGCCTGTGCTACCTTTCCAATATCTTCATCCGATTGCATGATCTTCTTGATCCTGGCAGCAGGAAAATGTGTTTTTATCTTCTCAAATGACGACACAATGGTCTCTTGGGGGATCTTCTCCTCCGACATGGTTTCAATAAGTGTCCGGTATATAGTCCTAGACTCGTTCGCACCCGCCCACTCTGCCGGAAATTCTCGTTCTTTAAATACTCCCAAGCCTCTGCGCTGTCAGTCGTGCGAAGGCGAAATAACGTAAACAGTAGCTGATAGGGGGAGAGATGAGCAAGAAGGAGGAAGAGGCGGATGCGTGGAGGGTAAAGGAAGGCAGCAGCTGGGTTACGATAGAAGGAAAGTGTTCAATCGAAGCAAGTCTCAATCAACAGCATGCCACCGATGTCCTAATTAACAGCTTGTCCAAAAAAATGCCTTCAGCCAGATTCGAACTGACGATCTCCTCATTACTAGTGAGGTGCCTTACCAACTTGGCCATAAAGGCTACAATTGATTATACTTTAGAGCGCTAACATCTTTGTCAAAACAATTTAAATTTTTAGGAACATAAAATATATCTTTGAATCTACACTGGTACTTTGTTCGATATGAATTGAGTAGCAACGGGCTCCAGGTCCTCTATCTCAGATTTATATTGAAGGCTTCACCTAGTTACAGGTATCAGTCTCTGCTCTTGCTGGGAATCCATCTCCGGTAGAGGACTTCCGTAATCCTGAACTGCTGAAGATACAGGCGGATATCTGCAACTGTGCTCGGCTGTATTTCTGGTGGGGGCGGCGCATCCACAAAACAGAGCACCAAAGTCTTTTTCACTCCTCCGATTACCCTCGCAACCGCTGACAATGCTATCCAATCCACAGTCTCGGCTGTTGAAAGAACCAATATGGCAAACTCTGCGTGATTAAAGGGAGGGCCACGTTTGTACAAAAGCAAATCGCAGCCAAACTTTATTCCAGATCGCGCACACCAGCCAAGAGACCGGTAGTGGTTGTAGACCACGAAGTTGGTGATAAACTGGGGGTCTGTCTGCAAGCAAATTCGGTATAATTCGCTGGCAGTAACGGTTTTGTCGTTTTGGTATATCTCTACCGCATTCAAGCTGAATTTGAGGAAAAAGGCCTCGATTTTCTGGAGCTCAAGGTACTCCAAGTCAACGATTTCAGCGAGATAGTTCTCCTCTTCTGCCGTCATGTCGTCTCTCGAAAAACTCAGAGAAGTGTAATCAACTTGGCTTTGTTTTAAAGCAACGAGATTTTCTTTCAACTTGACCAATTCGGTTTTTTCTTCCGCCGTCAAAGGCGCATTACGTTGTTTCAGCTCCAAAGTCTGCACCTTAAGCCGCTCAAGCTTGAATTTCTTACGCTCGTCACGACGTTTCTTCGTAATCTCCTCATTAGAGACAGCTTTGGCACCAACAGACCCGCCAGCGGGCCCGTCATCACTCATTCCAAGCCTCTGTCGTATCTTCTCTGACCAAAGTGGGTCCGACCTTGACAAGGAGCCCTTTCCAAAAAAGCCATGGCTCCATAATCTGGCCATGCCCTTTTGCAGACTGACTTTGAAAATATCATCCTGCAAATCTACCCTCACTGTGGAAGTAGGGAAAGGTTTCAGCTGGATATAGAAGTATTTAATGGCAAAATATATCCAAGAAAGAGGGTTGTGCAAATACAACTCCGGCAAAGGGCCATATACCTCAGTAGATAAAGTCACAGGAAGTGCATTTGGGTACAAATGATTCAAATTTCTGTTCCTTTTTCCCATATTTCTTGATGTTAGTAGCGCCAAAAAAGATAAATAGTTTACTTGATCAGATACCGTTGTAGTCTTGAGAAATCATGTGCTCGCATTGATCGTTAGACCTAAAGACACTAGTAAGTTTGTCATCATAAAAGTAAATTCCCACATTTACATACATTTTCAGGGCTTGGGCCAGGTTAAGGCATGGCGGTTGTGGAGAAGAAAGGAAGAAGTAAGAAACACAGCGAAAAATGCGAGATGGACTACTGTCCGGGTAAGAGAAATGGGTGGTATTAGGGCTCTGATGCGCACTTAGCGAGAAGCACCACACTGTGCGAATGCCAGTGCAATAGGATGAAGATAGTGGCGGAACCAGCAGTCTGCACGTTGAAGGTGGGGCGGACCAAGAATCTTATGCTATGGGGCATTTCCAGCTTTGGCCAACGCTACAGCCACTAGTTGTTATATGGTGTCCTGATGTAATTGTGCTGTTTAGCTGATACATTATTCAGAATATAATATTCGCAACCTAAGTTGCAACCTGTGACTAAATGAAAATCTATAAATCCCTGAAAGTAACCATAAAGGATAAAGAAGATAGCCTAAAGAAATAGAGAAGTACAATAGTCAAGAAAATAGCATCAAGTAAAGTCTTCAAATCATTGCATTGCTAAGCAAATCAAAAAAAAATGTGCTGGTCCCAGGAATCGAACCTGGGTTTGTTCGGCCACAACGAACTGTACTAACCACTATACGAGACCAGCCTAATTTGACAATTATTTGAAGAGTAAGGGATATTACAAGCCGAAGCAAAAATTTGGGCCCTGCTCTGCGTCCCTATCAGTGTAAAAGCTAGTATAAGAGATATAGGAGATATCCGAGCAATAGCTTGCTTGACAATTGAGCAGTTTCTCCCCAAGCGCTAGTGCATAATGAATCCGATTATCAGACAACATCACGTGACTTTATATTACTGAGGTCACAGCGATACTCAGATAAGGGCACCACAGCACATCAGCCGCCATGCCTGCCGAAGGCCTCAGATGTCAAAAATGTGATCGCTTGTTGCGATTAGACACTTCTTTATTGGGTGTGAGTCCTGCCCAAGAAAAGCTTTTGATAGGGAAGTTGAGTACCAAGGAGTCGTTATCAGCGGAGAGCCTTAACCCAGACGAGTACATACCGCCTGACCGTCTTCAATTATATAAAGAAGTGAGCCTGCGAGCCACAAAGCCCATATATGAACGAGATTTAAGCAAAGATTTGGCAAGTGATAGCGAGGAAGAAGAAGGCAAGGAGGATGGAGCTCTCGAAGGGGCCAGCAATTTGCACTCGTTTGTGATGGTGGCTCAAGGAGAAGAGAAACAGGAACGATCACTAGTAGAAGGAGAAAACTCGACGGCAGAGGGCTCGGATGGTGCAGATGGAGCAGCTACCAGGATTCATTCACACAACAAAACTCACACCCCGAAAACGATATCACAACGAATAAGAACCCTCCAGAAGATCTTCAAGATCCTTTCACTTAACCAGGAAATTGACCATCCACTTTGTGTGGAGTGTTCTGAGCTTCTAATTGAGAACTTTAAGCTAAAGTTTGACCAGAATCAGAAGGAGAAGGACAATTATTTGGGATTTCTTCGCAAGCTCAAGAGCCAGGAAAACTCGTTTGAGGAGGCAGAGTTGGACTCAAAGCTCAGTACGTCGATACAGGAATATCAGAAGTTGAAGGCCTCAGAGCAGGAAAAGCTCAATAGTCTCAGGTCTTTGGAATTGATCAAAACAGAGCTTGATCTGAAGCTTGCGTCGCTAGAAAAGGAGTACGACGACTTGGTGAACGTGGAGCTCAACAAGACATTGGAGTTGAAGAATAATGCGCAGATTAACCTTATGAACAAGTACAGCGAGTTTGAGAAGCTTCAGAGCTCCTACGAGAAGTTCTTGAACAACTTGGACCATCTCCGTAACTTTAACATTTACAAAAAGGTGTTCACCATAGAATTTGACGACAAGGATCAGTATGGAAAGATAAACGGTTTTCGGTTGGGCTATAAGGTGCCCTGGAGCGAGAATAATGCGGCATTGGGCCAGGTGGTTCTTCTATTGAACTTCTTAATCAAAAGGTTCGATCTAAAAATCGATAACTACAAATTGATCCCCGTAGGGGCCCAATCACACATCGTCAAGATCTCCAAAACCGTTACCAATGAGAACGTGGAGCACAAAACAAGAACTGTTCTTGATTTGTACACCACCAACGAGTTTTCCTTAGGGAAATTGTTCAACTATAACAAGATAGACTTATCGATGATAGCCTTATTGGACATTATGTGCCAGTTTGAGGCCAAGTTGTCGTCGATAGACCCTGAGATTGTCCTTCCATACTCGATAGCGGTGAAAAAAGGAACTATTGGCGGCAAAAGCATTCGGGTTACATCCAATGGTGAATGGACCACAAGCTGCAAGTATCTATTGACCAACCTCAATTGGTTGTTGATGTACTCGAGTGTCCATTAATTCAGTTAGCTCGGATCTAGGGAAGAGGGCATAGGAGCAGTGTTATCCACCACTTCAGGGGGCAAGTAGCGGTGTCAAAAATAATGAAGATCCATAAAGAAGGAGAGGTCTGAACATGTAGATGGATAAGAGGGCGATATAAGAGCCTAGGAGTCTGGGTGGAGCCCGGGCGGAGCTCGGAGGGGTACCGCCCAGGGTTCGTTACCCAGTGCGACGGTTGCAAATCGCCTGCCCCTTGAAAGAAAGCCTCCTCTACCAAGCATGCCCTACTCAATACACGGCACTTGGAATAATGAAAAGAGCCCGTTGTAGTTTTGTAAGGCAAAAGCACTTTCTGCAAGAAATGCCCCCGGAGCGTGGTATGGTGTCAGCCTACACTGACGTGAGTGGTACGAAGGCGTCTTCACTAGGGGCTATGAACTACAAGCCAAAGTGGAAGGAAGAGCACTGCCAGGGGAAGAAGTCGGAGATGGATCCAGGGCTAGATCTGTGGGGAGAATCCGGGTATGAACGGGTTGAGTATGACGTGAAGGCAGAATATGGGGAGCGTTTACTCTCGCCCTTGCGCAGTGGAAGCTGGGGCGAGAGTGAAAGAATTCAAAGAGGACTGAGCGATAAAGTCGAGATCAGGGAGACAGCACGAGAGAGAGAGACAGGGAGAGAGGCAGGTGCAGTAGCTGGGAGAGAAACAGGGGGAGAAGCAGGGAAAGAACCAGCGGAAAGAACAAGGAGCTCGGAAACAAAGCGAGAGTGAGAGAAAGCAGTGTTTGGCATCCCTACCGTGCTGAAGGCAATAGCTTTGCGGCAACAGTGCAGAAACTAGTGGAGTTAGTCTCGAACTGGCCCATTGACTTGGAGCGGTTCTGGAAGATGAGAGAACGCGTAAAGGAGATCAAGGCCAGACGGCATTTTGCGCCTCTGTTGGGGCCCACAGGGAGAGAAGTCGAGCGCAGGAGGGGCAGACGTCAAAGGAGCCACTAGTTGCAAGCTTTGCTGAAGCGAGCGGCTCAACAGCCCTCAAGACCGGGTAAGACTTCAGCTCTGCCTCGCTCCTGCCCTTGAGCCTAAGAGCCTCCAGAAGTCAGCTCCTATAAGCTGCGTACGCTTGTTCTTCGCCCCACCCATTAGTCCTTTCCTTAGCACAGCCCCCCAGTTGCGCGCTGCTCGCTACTCTTGCTACTGATATTTCTCGCTACTGCCCCTGATATTTCTCTCTACTGCCCTCTATTATTGGTCCCTTCTTACTCGCTCAGCGTGCGCGCGAATCCGCTGTCACAGACACGTCCATCCCTCGTTAAGAACTATCGCCGCTCACAACAACTCGGGCTCTGTACATCGTCATGCTACTCCAGACGATTCTTGCGACCTTGCTCCTTGTGGTTGGCGTATGCCAGGGTTTTTACTTACCAGGAGTGGCCCCCACCAACTACAAGGAGGGCGACGCCATCCCCTTGTTGGTCAATCACTTGACGCCCTCGTTGCATCACAAGACCAAAAGTGAACACAAGGTCAAGTCCAAGACGTACGTGTACTCATACGACTACTACTACCCTCGTTTCCACTTCTGCCAACCTGAGGGAGGGCCCAAGAAACAGCTGGAGTCCTTGGGCTCCATTTTGTTTGGAGACCGTATCTTCAACTCGCCCTTTGATATCAAAATGTTAGAGGAAAAGCTGTGTGAGACCATGTGCACCTCTACCTACTCCAAATCCGACGCTGTTTTTGTTAATCGCAACATCAGAGCCGGCTACACCAACAACTGGATCATCGATGGATTGCCAGCAGCCAGGAAAATGTATGATCTGAAGACAGAGACTGAATTCTACGGCGCCGGCTTCAATATTGGCGAGGTTGATGATAACAACATTGCTCATTTGTACAACCATTTCGAGATTGATATCGAGTACCATAAGCGGGCCGATGATGTCTACAGAGTGGTGGGAGTTACAGTGGTGCCCTTTTCATTTGACAGACAAAACTTGAAACTGGA
The DNA here is from genome assembly GCA_030558275.1 of Chernovozyma palmyrensis. Classification (NCBI taxonomy): domain Eukaryota; kingdom Fungi; phylum Ascomycota; class Pichiomycetes; order Serinales; family Debaryomycetaceae; genus Chernovozyma; species Chernovozyma palmyrensis. The sequence goes on from JAJMSF010000016.1 coordinate 52,218, forward strand.
CGCCAAGGACGAGCTCTGCTCTGGAGATTTGTCTCCCGTGTTCTTGTCAAAGACCAGTGACACCAAGGTGCTTTTCACCTACTCCGTGTCGTTCAAGGCCTCCGATGTCGTGTGGGCCACCAGATGGGACCGGTACTTGCACGTGTACGACCCCAAGATCCAGTGGTTCTCGTTGATCAACTTCCTGCTTGTGGTGATCATTTTAGGGGCAATTATGGCGCACATTTTGATGAAGACGTTGAAAAACGACATTGTCAAGTACAACGAGGTCAATTTGGACGACGACATCGCCGATGAAAGTGGCTGGAAATTGGTCCATGGCGACGTGTTCAGACCGCCCCAACACAAGATGATCTTATCAATCTTCATTGGCAGCGGAGTACAGATCTTGCTCATGACTTGTGTGACCATCGCGTTTGCCTTGTTTGGACTCTTGTCTCCCTCCAACCGCGGCTCGCTCTCCACTTTCATGTTCATTCTTTTCGTGGCGTTCAGTTTTGTTTCAGCCTTCGTATCGGGCTACATCTACCGCTTCTTTGGCGGTGAGGAGTGGAAGCTCAACTTGATCTTGACCCCTCTCGTGGTGCCTGGGGTGTTGTTTTTGATGGTGATTTTGTTGAATTTCTTCTTGATATTTGTCAATTCTTCAGGCGCTATCCCCTTTGGAACCATGGCCGCCATCATTGTCATTTGGTTTGTGTTCTCGATCCCCTTGTCTGTCGTTGGGTCAGTGATGGCCTCCAAGAGACCACTTCTTTCGACTCCTGTGAGAACGAACCAGATCCCTCGCCAGATTCCTCAGCAGCCGTGGTACTTGAGAACAATTCCCACGGTACTCATTGCCGGAATCTTCCCTTTCGGATCCATCGCAGTGGAAATGTACTTCATCTACTCGTCCTTGTGGTTTAACCGCATCTACTACATGTTCGGGTTCTTGTTTTTCTGCTTCATTTTGATGCTTTTAACTACCGCGTTGATCTCCATTTTGATGGCTTACTACTCGTTGTGCTCTGAAAACTTTAAATGGCAGTGGCGCTCGGTGTTTATTGGAGGCGGCTGCGCAGTGTACGTATTCGTGCACTCGTTGTTCTTGACCAACGGCGAAAACCTTGCCGGCTTGGCGTCCACCGTGTTGTACGTGGGGTACTCGTTGATTGTATCGTTTTTGGTGTTCCTTAGTTGTGGGGCCGTTGGTTTCGTCAGCACCCTCCTCTTTGTGAGACGCATCTATGCTGAGATCAAAATCGATTAGTACCATCCGTCCACGTCTTCGGTCTCCATGAACCGCATCACTTCCGACAAAAAATGGCCCTTCCACAGGTCAATGCCACGGGTTTCCGGGGCCACCGGTGCAAAGCTCAAGTCGTAAGCGGTGATCTTGCCCTTGATCAACGCGAGTGCCACTGAGCCAAGAAGATGCTGTTCGTGCGACGTGGCCACCTTGCCGTTATAAGAAACCTTGACGTTGCTATTCAACAAATTGTAGGCGATGGAGAGGTCGCTGTTGATTTTGGCGCATCTGCTGGCCAACTCGGCGTCCATGCCTGTTCTCAGCACACCATCAACCACCAATTTTGCCACCTTGATCATCTTGTAGCACTGAGCAATAGTGACGTTGAGAAGCGGTGTGACCAACTCACTGGGGGTCTGGTAGCCCTCGTGGGCATTCACGGTCGAGATGTAGTTCGCCACCCCCACTATGGCCAGCGAGAGTTTCTTGACCAACCGGCACAATTTCAACTGGTGGTCGTACGCAGACTCCTCGAGCTCGTCCTTGGCGAGATCTGGGCGCGAGAGCATTGCTGAAACCTCGTGGAAGTAGGCCACTGCCTCATACTTTTCCTTAGCCAACGTAAGGAAATACTTCGGGAACACATCGTGCGGACTGTGGAGGAGACTGGTCACCTCTGGGTCGCTGGCAACCTCGTGGAGGCTCTTGATGAACAATGGAGAGCCCAAGTTCTTGGCGTCTCGTAGGGCGATGAATTTGTCCAAAACGGGCAAGAGGCACAAGTTTGACCAGGCGTGGGGCAAGGGAGCGGTGGCCCCCCATAGGAGCGGCACGTTGTCCATCACGAGCGCTGTGAACGGGCACTGGTCGCGCCGTGGAACGAGCTTGGGTCCCCCAAAGCTCAACGCGTGCACCGAGTCCATGAACGCAAGACAGAGGTACAATTTGGGGAGGTAGAGGACGATGTCGTCGGTAGAAAGGCCCTGGATCGAGCCTTTGCGCACCATGGCGGCAAATTTCGCCGTCACCTTGAAGTCCACGAACACCGCGTGCGCCATGCTGAGGCCCGTGGAGTAGGCATCGCCGTTGAGAAGGATAGCGTAGTTCACAAGAAGCAACGTCAGAAAGAAAAAGACGAGCACGTGGTCACTGACGGGGCCTGCGAACGGGTAGATGGCAAGGAGCTGGTGTAGCAAGTGCACGGAGTCCCTGAGCTCTGCGCGGCGGCCGAGGTTCTGCAATGCCACAAGAAAGAAGTCCACAATCTGCCGCAGTTCCTCCGTATCGCTCATATAGCCCAACACTTCCTTGAGGTGCTGCTGGCGGAAGGGGAGAAGCGGAAACTGCGCGTGGAACTTGGCGTAGTACACGGCGATGTTGTGGTCAAATGAAGAGGCCGAAAAAGTGGCCGGGAAGTTCGGAGGAGACCCGTGCAGTTGGGGCGGAACGGGGACGCCCTTGTAGCCTGGCACGTGGTAGTACAGCGCGTAGGAGTGGGGGGCGTAGGAATGACCCGGGGGAGCGTAGGGGTAGCCGAAGTAGAGATGCGACTGTGGATGAGGCTGTGCCAGAGTCTGTGACTGGGACTGAGGCTGGATGTGAGGCTGGGACTGATGCTGGGACTGTTGAGGCTGGGATTGTGGCCCCGGGCCGAGGTTCATGCTGCTGCTGATGCGTCCGTTTAGACTCGACAACGAGGACACGGAATTACGTGGCGACGACGATTGTGAAAGCCTCGTGTTCGACGATTTCACCGAGTAGAAGTCGTCGTCAGAGTCGGACATTCCCGTGTCGCTGGCGGAGATGCTGGCACGAAGCGAGGGCAAGCGCGAGCGCGTGGACGCATCCAAGCTCGAGGTGGAGGAGATGGAGTCAAGTGACGATCGCCTGGAGCCGTCGGTGTTCGCGGAGGGCATTTCGTAGGGCACTTTCCAGAAGGGGCCGTGGATTGGGGGGCTTTTGTTGGCCTTCGGGTTCAATATGCCGCTGATGTGGCCGTTCCGAGGCGACGAGGGCGAGGACGTCGAGTCTGCCGCTCGCATGCCCGGAAATGGCTGCGGGAGCTGCTGAGGGAACGAGAGCGGCGGCAATATTATGGGGGAGTTGGAGCCGGGGTGCTTGCCAGCGCTTAGACCCGGGAACGGGAGCGGCATGGATTCGCCTTTGGCCGTGAGCGAGTGCTTGATCTTAGAGTTTAGCGACTCCGAAGATGACGGCGACAACGTTGTGGAGTCCGCGGTGCTGCCGTTGGCACTGTGGCCTGCAGCAGTGGCGGTGGCTATGGAGGTGTTGGAGCTGTCGTTGGTAGAAGAGACCGACAGCTTTCGCGAGCGAGAGCTCTCCAATTTCTCCTCCAAGTCGCGCAAATAACCCTTGGACGGCCCTCTCTTGAGGGGTACACGAGAGTAGGCGCAAGTGTCGCTGTTTTTGATGCAATTGGTGCACTGCTTGATCACCAGGCTGGACGAGGAGGAGAACTCGCCGTCGCAGCGCACTTTCTTGCGGCGGCAGGCATCGCAAGCCCTAGAGACCTTAGAGCGCTTGCGGGGGACGATATCAGTGTTGAATTTTGAATCTTCCATGGGGACAGGGTAAGGAGGGGAGGATGAAGGACGGTGAGGGTGAGCAAATGAGGGGGCTGGATTTCAACGCTGGCTTCGAGGTCTGCCCTGAGATACGGGGCACTGAAGGATACAGGAGGGTTTGGTCTGTGGTCACTGTCAGCTGAGTACTATCAGCTGGTCCTGTCCGGTGGTCACTAGCCACGTCTTCTGATTCTCACTGGTTATCACTAGCAATCACTGGACCACTGGATATGGCTGGATTTCACTAACACTGACACAGAGTAACGCTGAGCGAACACTAACTATGCACCGCTGGAAAAGGGCACGCAAAAATGGGCACAACGAAAGGTCCTTGGCGAGGCAATGGGCGTTGGTGAGGTGGTGGATCCAATTCTCCAATTATTGGTGCGGCAAATGCAACGTTACACCAGGCCACACAATTAGAACCAAGGAGCTGACAACAGCGGTGGAATCTCCTCGGGGCGGGAACTTGCAGTTGGTAGAGACCACTGGAGAAAGAAAGATGGGGCAAGATGGGGACAGATAATAGGAGTCTGGGGATCTTGGGGCCCAGTCCGGTGCACGCTCACTGTAGGAAAAAAGAAAGAAGCTGGGGCGTCGTAATTTGCAGCAGATGGAGCAGGCAGTGAGCTCCGGGCCGCGGTCACTGCGCCAGCTGGACTAGCTGCGCGCCCCGCATTGGCGAAGGAGTGCTACGGGATATGCCTACGGGCTACGATGTCCAATGAGAGCTTTCCCCAGTAGCTGGGCTCTAAGGGAGGGATAGCTGTTGTTACTTTTCACTTATTATCGTCTTCTGTCTCTCGTCTATTTCTTCTGTGCCTCATCGGCCCTATTATCGAGCCGGATCGAGTTCCACTTCCAGCGCAGCTTCCATAAATTTTCATCAAGCCCCTAGCTATTCGCTCCGTATTGGGCACGAGCTGCGCTTGATCGCACCCCATATATTCGGAAAAACTGACTAATCTGGGGGATTCTCGGATAAATGGGTCGGAACGTGACAAAGTGGGGCGCGCGTCCCGTATTTCTCCGGGATTCAATTTTTTTGCTGTTGGTGCCCTGTGAATGGCGAGCCAATAACCACTCGCTTAAGTCATGTACCATTGGTGGCAGTCTCGTATTACTCTCCACATTGTAGCGGATTATCATTCCTCCGTGGGTCATTCAATATGCGGATGGCTAATTAAGCTCCTAACGAACAGGGCTCTTGAGAAAAATTCCTAATCCAAAAAACGGTGTACGAAAGTAAAAAAGGAATTGACACGGACAGGAATTGAACCTGCAGCCCTTCGATCTGGAGTCGAAAGCTCTACCATTGAGCCACCGCATCATCCTTGGGTTCAAAAGCGGCGTGGTCCCATAATGAGGTGAAAAATGTCGATAAGATAATAGCATCCCCAAGACCGTGTAATGGAGACTACATGTGAATTTTCATTAATTTTACTTACTATGCTAGCGATAACACCGTCTCCCACTCGTTGATCATATCCATCCACGTGACGTCCTCGCCCACGTCTTTCCGGCTCCACACCTCATAGATAATCTGTTTGGCTCTCCAATAGTTGGCCGAGCTGTGAAGCTGATCCTTGAGCCAAAACTGCTGAAATTCACTCCTGACGCTGGCATCAGAAGCATCGCACGCACAGATTAAGATTTGCCAGAACGAGGGCCGGAACTTGTACTCCTTGTTCCTGTTGAGCGCTACGAGCTCCTTGAGATGGTGCAAGACACTGGTGATGTGGTGCTGAAAGTGGGAAACGTCCAGCTGCTTGATAAGCTGACTGAAATACACAATGAGCGAATGGTGGAACGATTTGACGTTGTGGTAGAGGCCCTCGTGGAAGTCCAGAATAAAGAGGGACTCGTTGGACCCGGCGCTCTTGCGGCCTGTAGGATCTCGTTCAGGTGTGTCCTTCTTAAGCGTCCATTCCTTAGAAAGATCCCACGAGATCAACTCGTCCTCTATATCTGCACAAACTCTCGGGTAGTTCCGTGGGTAAATGTTGCTGTCTTTGAAGATCCGTTTATGGTTTGTCAATTGGATGATTCTGTGGAATAATTGCATCAAGGATTTGGGGATTCCGTACAGCAAGTGCACTGAATCGGCACTGAATTGGTCGTAGTCCGTTTCCACAGGTTTTGGAATGTACGGAGCCGGCTCTGGGGTGACAGGGACGGTCAGAACGGCGCTCGCCGTCTTCTCCTTGCCCGAGAAAGTAACTGTAAACGAGAGATCGCTTCCCGGCGTCACCAAGTTGGAGATTTTGGGGTGGATCTGGATGGAGCGGGGCTCAGAAGTAGTTTCCAGTGCTTGAATTTGATGTGCAGAGGCGCCAGTATCCACAGAAGAAACGTCGACCGAGGCCGTGATCTTTCCGTCTTTAGAACTGTTGCCATTCTCTTCCATCAACAAGGCGATGTCGGCCTCTGACATGTCGTAGATGCCCTTGAGATCCGAGAGATCCACCGAGTAATTGAAGGCACTGATGGCCTGGGTCGACTGGTAGAATGTGTGGAAATGTTCGATGAGAGCGATCAAGTACAAGGCAAGCACCAGAGGACGGTGCAGTTTGCGGAACTTCTCCTTGATGAGGCTCTCGCCTATCCCGAAAAGATAGTCGAAGTTCTCGAAAACGCTGAAGCAATTGTCGATGTGAAGTTGGAGAACAATGCCGAGGAGGAGCAATTCCTCATAGTCCAAATCGTCCAGATCTGGCACACCCTCGTCTTCGTACTGGTCCAAGTGCGTGTTGAGGATGGTGAGTGTGAGTTTGCGGAGCTCTATGCTGAGGCGAAGAAAACTGAGCGGCAGGTCGTCGCTGGGAGCGGCCAGCCGCCCCAACTCATCGACCTCTGCCCCGCGGCCCTGCTCGAATGCCGCGAGCGTGAGCACAGCATACACAAGACACAGCTTGACGTTGGCGCTCCTGTGCTCGCTAAAGTCTCCAGCGCTCCCCATGCCCTCGTCCAGGTAAAGGAACTCGCCAAAGATTTTGTAGACAAACGGAATGATGATCTTTTCCCAGTAGTTCTTGCGGTAGTAGACCCGCAAAAAGAGCGAGGAGCTCAGCTTGAAGCTGCTGAGAAGCCGGTTGAACAACGGGAACACCACCACCTTCTTGGACTCGGAAATGATGAAGAGCCGGTGCAAAACGTCCATGTCAGCAGTCCAGTCGTCCGAGTCGATGTTGGGGAAGAATTTGGGATAGAGAATGTGGAGCATGTTCTGCTCGTGGAGCTCGTAGTTGACGCCCTTTATGGCAAGAATCGTGAGCTTGGCGTAGTCGAGGAGCTCGTAGTGGACCCACGAGTTGTGCTCCTTTGAGAAAATCGAGTCTGGCGGGTGGGAGTCGGTAGATGGCTCAGACCCACGCGGGGGCTGAACTTTGGGCGGGCTGTTCCCTGTTGGGCCCAGGGAGTTATTTCCCAGAGGGAGATCCAGGCCTTTCCTCAAGGCCTGTGGCCCAGAGGTCGGGGCCAGCCGAGTGCCCGCATCCCTCGATCGCCTCAACGTGAACACCGAGAAGGGGCCGCGGCTGTAGCGCTGAGCGTCCACCCGCTCAGCGTCTGAGCCGTAGGCGTCCACACGATCTATAGCGTCCTCCACCGCCCGGAACGTGGTGTAGGCCATGGACGAGGGAAAGGGCACCGCCTGGATATTGCGGCGCTGGAACCCCGGGTCCTCGGCCTCGCTGGGCATCCGCACGCTCACGAGGCGGTTGCCGGGGTCGACGGTGAGAGGGTCAGACCACCCGAGCTTGATGTTGTAGCCCCCGCACTGCAAGTTGGCCCTGCTGCATCGCTGGCAGTGGGGCTTCTGAAGGTCGCATTTGACTTTGCGGGACCGGCAGGTCCAGCATCCGTCGAAATTGCGGCTCTTCCGCGACATGGTGGGTGGGGACAAGAGATGGTGACGATGCGATGAGTTCTGTGAGAAGAGGGCGCGCCGAGTGTCCAGTCTGTGGGGTTTTGGCGATGTCGCTAGTCGAGCACGAAATTGGCGCGTTCTTGTGTGAGGATCGCTAGGCCTCAGCTTGGCACTGCTTCCGCGCATCTATTCCAGGTCCTCCCTCCTTCTGTCTCTGGTCTTTGCTGTTCCTTATCCACCGTTGCCCTGTCCCCCACTCCAGGAGGACAAATTCGCTCCGTCCAATTCCTCATTCCAATTCCTCCGTCCAATATCTCCCTCCATGACAGACCGAATTCCCTTTCTGGACGAATTCGACCCGTCCATCCCCGAGCTACTTCCCCACGACAAGGTGTACCAGATCCAGGTGGGAACCAAAATCTACAAGCTCAGCGGCGCTTCCCTCTCTTCCGATGGTCCCTCACATTTCACGGACTTTTTCCAGAAGCCAGGAAACCTGGACCGCATTCTTTTCATCGACCGTAGTGCCGATATCTTTGATCTTATCGCACTACATCTCCAGGGCTACCAGGTCAACATCGTCAACGACTACCAGTTCATTTACATTTACCTGGACAGCTACTACTTTGGGCTCAAGCGGCTCCAACACACCCTTTCGAACGAAGACTTGTTTGCCAATGTGGGCAATGTGTCGTTTAAGATACCGCGAAGCCTCTTTGTCACCACGGGAAACTTCCCCAACTACTTCACCATCTCGTTGAACTCTGTGCTCACGGACAATATCAAGACCATCAGGGCCACCCACATGATCAGGCCGCCGCCCCAGAAGGCCATCACCGTAGCCAATCGCTCGCCCGAGCTTTTCCACGATCTCCTCGAGCTCTTGAAGCGCAACCCGTTGGTGATCAAGAGCGACGAACATCGCGCCCTTTTGATCAAGGAGTGCAAATACTACCGCTTTTTAGAGTTGGAGCAGCAAATTGTCAAGGTCAATGTGGTTAACAACATTTTCTCAATGAACGGAAAACAGGAGATTGTCATAGCTCTTCGAGACATCAACAGCAAGGGCCTCTCGTACGAGCAGCCCTTCAGTCCCTCTGAGGCCAGAGTGCTACAGTACGCAAGACCACACATAGCGAAAGAACCGGCAAGAAATCTCATTTTCCAGCTCAACATGGAGGGATTGGACGGGCCTGGACCGGAGAGCTCCGGGTGCAGATTGATCCTAAACAAAACCCTTGGCATCAACCTGCTTCAATTGACCCACAAATGGAGCACCAAGTTCTTCCAGACGTTCAAGAGCATGGCGAGCAATGTGGAGGCTGAAGTGAACCCCACCACTGGTCTCTCGCAACTCAGCGTCCTCGTGTGGCTCCGCGACTGCCGCGCTGAGATCAACGGGCTCGAAATGAAGCCCAGCTGGGTCGAGGATTTGATAGGCCATGTGCTGCTGTGGGAGGACGTTGAGCGCTTAGAACCCCCGCCTATTGATGGGGAGGAGCCAGAATGGGTCAAAAGACGCAAACTTGACTCGCTGGGCGATATCATCGAGTTCCGCTTGACCAAGTCGATGTGGCGTGTGGTCATGAGGGGCAAGAGACTTCTGCTACACTGCGTTTCTTTGAAAGGGGTAACCGACGAAGCATCTTTCAATAAGTGCCAGTTTCCCTTCTTATAACTCACTGAATGAGTAATGGGAGTCAGTAATTGGAGCCAGGGGCTTGTCAATATTGACACAACAGGACTATCATCCGATGTTAAAAGTCGTGAAGTTTTGGAACTACACTTGACAATAGCAGCCTAAACTGCATCCCTACAGCACCGACTACCCCTACACTTGCTCAGGTGCAAATTATTCGATTTCGAAGGTGGAAAGCACCGGTCTATGGTCGCTGATCAACACACCGCTGAAATTGGAAGTGAGCACCTCATGAGCGAGTACCTGCACCGGGACAGCGGTGGAATTATAGAAAATGAAGTCAATGGTCGACACTGGTCCCGGCACGAAGCCAGTTTCGGTGCCATTTGGGCCCGAATCCAAAGCCGCGAGGGCCGCCGAATCCTTCAAATTTGCAGCCACCGTCTTGTAGGCGGGATCAGAGGTCTGGCTGTTGAAATCCCCCGAGAGGAACACAGGGTCTGTGTCGGTAAAGTTTCGAATGATCAGCACAATCTCTAGCGCCGATTGCGCCCTTGCCTCCGCCCCCTTATCGTCAAGGTGTGTGTTGAGATAGTGGATTTCGGTGCCAGTCACGAGGCTCCTCAATTTGGTCACGGAAACAATTCGGTTGTACCCTGCGTCCCAGCCTCTGCTGGGGACATCGGGGGTCGGACTGAGCCAAAAAGTTTTGTTTTCCAAGACCAGCCACTGATCCAGGCGGTAGAGAACTGGTGCGTACTCTCCCGCAGTGACACCGTTATCTCTACCGACCCCGAAATGGGTCCACGGGGCTCCTAGTCCCGCCAAAATGTCATCAAGTTGCTCCTTCAAAGCTTCCTGAAGGCCTACTAAAGAGGGTAGGTCTGCTGTAGCCTCCAAGATACTTTCGACGGTGCCATTTTTTCTGGAAGCCCAGAGAGGTTCGCCTGGTCCCGGCTTAGTGGTCTCAACTTTAATGTTGTGGTCGTAGATTTTGAAAGTGAGCGGCACTGAGAGGTTCAGGTCGTCATTTGCACCCAAAGCCGCGGGGGCACCAGCGCAAAGAGCGAGAAAGGAAGCGCAAAATAAAACAAAAAAAACGTTAGAGAGCATTGGGTGGCCTCAGGACATTGTACGTCGACTCAGAGGCTTTTATAGTGGGTCCTATGAAGCCATGTCCAGAGGGTATGAGAGTCTCAGCATAAACGTGGCCCTCCAACGTGGTCCCTATCCACAGCTGACATTGCTATTTCTCCTGACAATTCAGCACGTTCGGGCCTGTGCTGCTATTGTCTGTGACAGAATTTCACCTGTGAAAGGGACAACTGTGAGACAAGGACAGCCGCAGGAACGGATCCTGGAACACTTGGAGCCGGCTCTGGAACAGAGGGCCACATGTCGCAATTGAGTGCGAAATTAAGGTACAACCATCTGGCACAATATCACCAAGCCCTGGGTCAAAGAGAAGGCAGATAGAGGAAGCGTTGCCATGGGAAACCCAAAATGGAATGAAGAGACGAAGGAAATTTGAGATGAAATTGAGTGAATTTAAAATTGCTCCTTTTGGTTCAATTGAGGCATATTGAATACATTTATTCGTAGTACTACCGCACCATAATGTACATACTTTTTTATACCTTCACTGGAGCCCATCCAGCATATAAATATCGGGAGAAAACCGCCGCAACCGAGCCCAAAAACGATAGAATTGAGATGAATATTACGAGGTGGTCGAAACCGGAAACCAGGCCCGAGCTTCCGATGATGGCGCCGCCAATTGGGATTCCAATCAAATCTCCAAAGCTCAAGGCAAAGTAGGCGGTGCCATATCTCTTGCCAAAGTCTTTGGTCTCGCAGATCTGGCCAATACAGGCCGGCGCTAGTGATAAAATGGAGCCTGAAGTAAAGCCATAGGCGCCAGCAAAAATGTAAATGCCTACCAATTTGTGGCCTATGGGAGGCGGTAGCCATATGACGAAAAAGGTCAATGTGGACAAGATTGCAATGATGCATAGCACGTTAAATCTGCCGTATTTGTCAGCAAAATAACCTGGAATCATCCTTCCAGGGATGGACATGGAGTTGAACACCACAAGAAGGAGATAAGATGAGCTTTCCGCGGCTCCGTTGGCAATGGCGTACGCTGGAAGGTATGTGAGTGAGATGAGGAAAGCAAATCCATTGCCGAGAAGTGCTAGGACCAAAAGCGTGTATATTTTGTCCTTGAAAACGGTCAAATCGATGGACTTGACAATTTGAGTAACCACATGTTGGTGCTCGTTGTACACTGACGTCGAGGCTATCACATGGCGACGGTCTGTCACCAACACAAGCCCCATCAGGAGGAAAAATAGCGTAAGAAACGCCGAGATTCGCACGGTCCAGCCGTAGCCAACTTTTGTGAACAAACTGCGGAACACCAACGGAAAGATGATGCCACCTATGGCACCTCCGACGTAGGCTATGCCGATGGCCTGGCCTCTTTTCTTAAGAAAAAAGTGGCTCAAGACCCCCACAAATGGCGCAAAAGTGAAGCTGGTACCAAGGCCACCGAGTATTCCGTACCCTAACACAAATTGATACAATTTGTCCAGAACCGAGAGACACATGAACCCGGCAGTCTGCATTATTATGCCCAACGTTAGCGGCACTTTGTAGCCCACACGGTCAAACACAGGACCCAGAATGAGGGTCATTCCAAAGGCCATGAAGTTGTAGACCGAAAAAATCCATCCGATGTCGGCCTCTTTGGTGGTGGTAAGGATATTGGTGGTGACGTACGACTGGATCACGCCGTTGGAGTTCACAAATCCAAGGGTCCCAATGAGCCCTAGAAAAGAGCCCAAAACGATGCGATATGCTTTCCAGCCGCCCTCGGGAAAGAGGTCTGGATCGTCCAAGTGGGTGATGATGTTGGAATCGGAAGACTGCGGGGCCTCCGCAAACTCGGCCTCTGTTTTCTGCTCGTGCTCCACATGCACCCGGTACGGCGGTCGTGTTTCGACTGTCACCTGGTCCGGGTACTGGTCTTCCAAGGTGGCGTTTAAGTTCATGCTGGGTGGGGGAAGGGGGAGAAAAGGTCTATGGAGAGGGGAGGGGACGTGGTAACTATTGTAGGGAAGTTGTGGGAGAGCAACCGGAAGCTGTACAAAATTTATGAGGAGCGTAGGGGATCCTGGCGCCAAGTGATGGAGGAGGTGTAGTTCAACCCTGTTGCGGGCTGACCTTGGTCTATGTGTTGCTCTTTCAACCTTCTAGTGGCTCTGTTCAGCGGCCTCAGTTAAGCGCGTGATCTGTTCTCAGGTCCCGGATCTGAACTCGATCTCAGCTCCTGCCTCTTCGTCTGGGCTCTCTCTGGGCGCTTGACCTTGGACAACCTGCGTGCTTGAAGTGCTAGGTCTGGGAGGTGATGGCTCAAGGTCTGCCCGTGGCTGATGGCCGGCGATGGTGATGAGTCTTGTGCTCTCACGCTCTGATTTCGAGCGCTCCTGAACAGGCGCCTGGCTCCTAGGGATAAGCTCAGGCTTTATGGGCGGGGCTGTCTATCGAATTTCAGGTCACTGGATACAGACAACGTAAATTGGGCCCTTAGCGGGTGGAGGGCGCGAACTGAAACGGCCGTTAGCCAAGACGAACTCAGCGCTGGCGAAGATCAGCCGCAGATAGGTCAGCGACCGTTCAAATTCGCCGGATTGCGCTGTTTCAGAAGCTGTGGCAGCTGCTATCCCGTCGGTGAAATTTCACGTAAACTGCCGTCACGGGAAGGAATGCCCATGGGGGAGATACCATTGCTACGCCCAGGCTGCGGCACGCTGGAATTCCGAGCCGATGGCTAATTTTCACTGTCTTATTATTCTTATTATTCTCATTATTTCTCACATTTCTCCCTATTTCTCACTATCTCCCGTAATTCTCGCCAATTCCCTCTTATTCTCTGCTCCGACAATCTGAAATCTCGCCATCCCAGCTCTACACCATAGGTTACCATATTTTCTATTTCGCCCCATCGTTGCCCATCAGGGGACCCTGGTGAAATTCACCACTTCTTGGCCACGTCCATTACGAGCCGCCAATCGTAACCTGAGGATAACGTCGTACTTAGGCGAGCGGCTGGTTCCAGCGCGGAGGTCGCCAGGGCGCGGCGACTCAGATGCTGTCGTTGTCGATACTCCAGCACCAAGCTGCCAGGTGCCCATTGGTACTGTCCTTTCAGCACTACGTTGCACTGTCCATTTCCGTCGCTTATTATTTCCAGCCGGCTATGGCCCTCTCCTACCACCTGCTCCTACCGCCCTCCCCACCGCCTGCTCTCCATCGTCTTCTTCAGCGCACACTCGCAGTTACGCACGGAGCCCCACGGAGCGCTGAACTCGGGCGGTCACCCACACGCCATTACGAGAACTACGTCCTTCACACCACTGTGGCTTCTTAACATCACTGCCCCTCATCGTCGGAGTTGATCTCGTCTTCCCAGCCCTCCTCGTCCTCCCGTCTCTTGGGCATCAATTCGCTCATCACTGGCCCGCCAAGCTCCGCCAATAGCGCGTTCACTTGCTCCACCACTTCGGGGTCCAAGTCTTCGCTGTTTCCCTGGCAGAGCTTGTAGCCGTTGGTCAACGTCAATCTGGCGTCCTCAAGAAAAGACTGGACCTCGGGGTCATCACTAGAGCTCAATTGGAGCTCCCTGTAGTCCTCTCCGGAGTTGGTCCTGGCAGCCTGAAGTTTCTTGGCCCGGAGGATACCTGCCAAGCCCTCGTAGTAGTAAGAGTCCACAAACCCCTCGTTGATGTCCTGGGAACCCGAAGCTGCCAGAATGGCGATTTCGTAGCTCTCCAATTCGATCGCCAATTTGGCGAGCGTGAGGAGCGGCTGGAGGAGCTCGATGTAGTCGGAATTTGCGTCCAGATCGTCGCTTTCGGGCTGCGACTCTCCCAGAGCTTCCCTGGAGGCCCTCAATTCATCCTGGGCCTCAATTTGAGTCTTTCTCGCCTCGAACAACTGCCACGACTTGGCCACTGCCTCGCGGGCCTCCTCAGGTCGCCGTTGTGAGATGCGGATCGACGCCAACAAGGACCACGCCTCTGGATTTTCGGGGTCGTACTCCAATGAGCTCGTGATTAACGAGTCACACCGGCTCTCAGCTTCTGGCTCCATGCACAAATCGGTCATCCAGATCTCAATTTCGGCAAAAATGCCCTGGTTTAGCTTCTTGAGCACGTATCTGGCAAGGACTGCTCTTGCAGAATGCGTTTTCAGCAACTCCAGGAGCACAGGATCGTTCAAGGAGGCCAAATCCACGGTGTTGTCCCGAATTTGCTGGAGCTGGTCCAGCAACTTGTGCAAGGCCACGTCGATGTAAGAGATCCCATCTGAGCCTCCGATGATTTGGCCCAAATATAAGAACTTTTCTGAGCCCTGGAGTGCTTCAGGATCCAATTCACAGCCCCTGGTAAGGACCTGGTATGCCGACTCCACGTCGTTGTTTTCAAGGAGAACCTCGCCGAACGACTGGAGATACCGTACGTCATCGTGCTTGGTCCCGGCGTGGGGAGCAAGTAGCTCGAGCGCCTGTTCGGGCTGGGCTGTCTGTAGGAGCAACGAGGCCGCGTCCACAAGCTCTGTGGTTGACATTGTGACGTAACTGGCCCGGAGATGCTGTTGTTCTAGGGCCGATGGAGCTGCGATGAGCAGAATTTGAGTCGCAGAAATTGTGTGGGCGCGGGCGGGAGTTAGCGGTGAAGACGCTAAGCTCACGAGAAACCTCACGCAAAAGGCAGCCCCAACACAGAGTTCACAGCTCAGTGCCCAAGCAACCCATCATCTCATCTTCACCAGCACCCGCCACCTTTTACACTGAGCGAGGCCAAGTTTTTACCAGGCCCACTACGACCCCCCATGACCAACTCCGAGGTGGCTCTCCCACCCGCTACGCTCGCCTCCCTCGAGAACGAGTTTGCCATCCTCCATCTCATATACCACCGCAACCGCAACCAGCACCGGGCACTGCGATGGTGGAAGTTCCTCAACATCATCCACCGAGACGTCCGGAAAATCCTCCAGAGCCAGTACGAGCAGCGGGGCACCCGTGATGCTCTCAAGAGACTCAGCAAGAGGATCTTTGATAGAGCATACTACGAGTTCAACGGCGTCATAGTGCTCGGGCAGTTCGTGACGCTTGGCCTAGCGCTCGTGGGGTGTCTCGCTCGTTTGTGGAGCATTATAGAAGCAATTTCAGGGCCAAAAGACCTGAAGGCCCCTGCAGTTGACAGGCCAGTGGTCTCGCTCATAGCCCCCGACGACATAGGCGAGGAGATCGAAGTGCTGAAGGTAGCTATCCCGGTGCTTGCTCCCGGCGCAGACACGGCGCAATCGTCCTCCTATGGGACGAAGCGAAGTAACCAGATAGCTCGAGAACCAGAGAGAAAACCCCAGAAACTGAAGAAACTGAAGAAAAAGAAAAACAGGAACGCCATCGACGACATCTTCGGGTGACCCGAGGCATAAGGCTAGTGATTCCCGCCCTTACACGCTACTTTCTACGTTGTCTTCTTAACCAATACCTTTATTAACCTGTCCTTTCCCTGCAACCCTAATCAATACATTATAGCGTTATTAATGGCCAACTGGTCCACGTCCAAACAGTAGTCGTCGTCGTAGTCGAGCAATTCTTCCTTCTTTTGCATGTGGAATGTCGAGGGAATTGTGATGGGCGAGTTGACGTATGTGTTGGGGGCCACGTCCGAAGAGTTCATCGAGTATGTGGGCGAGTTGGAGTTGGCCATGGAGAGCATGGGCATCGTATTAGAGGTGCTCGGATACGTGGCGTAAGAGAGCGACTGGGGGGTGTTGTAGTTGGAGGACGTCTTGGAGGGCGAACAGTCAACCGGCTGATAATGTCCAGGGCCAGGGAACACGGGCTCGGCGAAATGGGCGCCTGAGAATTGACCCAGTCCGGTGTAATGCCCCGCACCAGCAAATCCGGTGCCGTTGTTGAGATTTGTGTGGTTGAAGCTGTCGAGCGCTCCACTGATGCTAGTACCGGCACTGTGCACATTACTGGCGCCGTTGATGCTGTTGTTGCTGCTCACACTACCAGTACCTGTGTGTCCGTGGGCAATGCGGGCGCTTTCCCTCTCCTTTTTCTCACGCTGTTGCTGTTTTCTCAAGCGGTTCTTAATCCGCGACTTTCCAGTGAAGCCGGAGGGCAAGTATTTACACTCTCCTCCCTCAATGTGGATCTCGGACCAGATTTCGCTGTTGGGGAAGTACTCGTTGCACATACCACAGTAGCCTGGGCAGTTTTTGCGCTCTTTGTTCTTGACACCTTCAGGGTATTTGAAATGTCTTGATTTGAGGTGTGTCTTATAGGTGTCTCTGCGCGAGAAGCCACCGGTTGGGTGGCACTTGTGCGTGAGGTTGTTCTCGTCCACATAGATGCTGAATCTGTAGAAAGGGCACGAGTAGGCCTTTTTGACTGAGTGTTTCTTGAGATGGCGGGTCAAGTAGCCTCTTATTTTGAACTCCGCGTCACAGTGTGGGCATTGATGCACCTTTTCGCCTTCGGAGTTCTTGTCGTCATCCTCAGGCTCGGAGAAAGGCGAGTTGGTCACAGGAGTGTCCTCGGCTTTCACGTGCATGTTCTCGTTGGAAGAGAGGATCGACTCGTTGTGGGATGAGTTTGAGGTCACCGGGGTGAGACTGTTGGACACCGGCTCAGTGTCACTCTTGGTAACCTTTTCAACGCTCTGGGATCTTTCTTTTGATGAAATTTTGAACACGTCGAGCTCCGAACCGGCACTGGAGTTGGCAGGAGCATCATCGGTGAATGCCCACTCTATCTCGCCGTTCTTGTTCTTGAAAGGCAAAAGCCTGGTGGTGAGACCCGTAGAGCACGATTTTGCAGTCAACTCGTGCTCATTTGTGATAGTGCAAGGGCTGATGCTTGGGAAAAGCAGCGCGTTGGATTTAGAGGCCTTAGGAGATGACTTCTGCTCTATTTTTGGCTCAGAAGTTGCCAATTTTGTTGGAGTTTCTGCTTTCTGTGACTTCCGAGTGGCAAAAAGAGGCTTTTCCAGGACTTGGGAATAAATCCAAACCACGGTGAAAAGGAGCATCACCACATTAAAGGCAAACGAGTAGGTGAAGTAGCTCAGGATGGTGCCGCCACAGAGGACGGCAGGAGGAACTACACCTCCAGCTAAGTCGCCGGCGATGTCAGACCATCTGCGGCGGCGGGAATGGTGCACCTCAGTCATGGGGAGTCGGAGGAGGCTGGGGGCGACTTTTTGGGGACAGTGGCGCGCAACGAGCCAACGGTTACCGGGCCACTAAAGGTCGAAGCAGGGCAGTCTGGGCCCGAGGATCAGTCGAGTGCAAAATACAAGAGAGGATGTCGGCCTAGCGCTCAGGACTCAGGAAGTGCAGTCAGCGCAAAGATCAGGTGCCAAGAAGACCCTGGGCAAACAAAACAAAAGGCGTAGGTGCTTAAGCGACGCTGGGTAGGGGCAAAAAGCTTAGGGAAGTAGGTAGCCAAGTTGAGGGTCCGTAGCAACAGATGGCCGGAGATTCTTGAATTATTAAAGCGGTTTTTGTGTGTTTTTGCGAGGGTCAGCGGGTGGGCCAAGGGTTTTATTAATTCGACAATGGGGTGGTGACCTGTGGAACGGAACAGAAAAAGTCGTGTCCGCGGGACTTTTTGAGGTGGGCAATTAGGGGCGGGGGTTCGAAAAAGAAATTTTTTCGGAATGGACAGGGCAGGGGGCCCGAAAGGGGAAGGAGTAGCGAGCTGGTGGTTGGCACGGCGAGTAGTGAGCGGGGCCCGCCAGCGTAGAACTACGACAGAGGGGACCCTAAGAGGGGCCGAACGGCGTTGGGGGTTGACAGAGCGAGTCGGGCTTATGACAGGGGTAAAGTCGGGCAATGTAGGGCTAGGGCTGGGTCAGGTGATCAGCGTTGCGCGCTAAGAGTTCGGGAGCCATGCGCTGGGAGTAGTGAGCGCTGAGCAGCAATTGCGGGCATGGCAGCACTGGCGCTGAGGACTTAGCACACGAACACTGCGAGGAGCTCTGGCCTCAGGCTCTGAGACGGCAAGTGGACCAGGGCGTCGGTTGCGATGAGGTCATGGGGCGTTGGATGAGCACCCGTTGGATGCCCGGCGAGGTCTTGCGCTCTCGCTGCTTTCGCTGCTCTCGCCTCCCTAAAGAGGAAGTATTTTACGCTTGTGCGGGATGCCCAGCACGCCGCTTGAGCCGAGACCTTGGGACACTTCTGGGCTCCCACTCGGGTCGATTGTTGAGGTAACTTCCGGACTCGGTCTGGGGTGTCAGTGAGTGACTCCGACGAACCCATCGGGATCTCCAGGTGCGTTTCGGCGATTTTTACTCGGCACTAATCTCCGCCATTCCGCTAATTTACCGCGCTTTCTCGCCATTTTGCGACTGATCCCCCCCAGCTCTCGGTAACCGCTGGCTAGCGCCGCAGATCTCAAACTTCGCCAGTTGTCTCGAGACTCTGCCTACTCATCGAGTTTTGCTCTGCTCGTTGTGTCCCGGACTTCTCTGCACGCCATGTCCGACTTACGTGATTTCAAACACCCCTCCATCTCCAAAATTGGAGAAAGCTACTGGTTCCACGAGATGTCTAAGGAGGCCTTCCCCGGCCAGGCATTCTCGCTCGAGGTGGAGCAGGTGTTGTACCACACCGAGTCCCAGTACCAGGACATTTTGATATTCAAATCTGCTTCGTTTGGCAATGTTCTCGTGCTCAATGGGATCATCCAATGCACCGAGAAGGACGAGTTTGCGTACCAGGAGCTCATCACACACTTGCCGATGATGGCGCATCCCGACCCCAAGAGGGTGTTGGTGATAGGCGGGGGCGATTGTGGGGTGGTCAGAGAGCTTATAAAGCACGAGAAGGTGGTGGAAACCATCACCATGGTGGAAATAGACAACATGGTGATCGATCTTTCGGTGAAATATTTGCCTGAGATGGCCAAACACAGAAACCACCGCAAGGTGAACATAATAATCGACGACGGGTTCAAGTACTTGTCAGATATCTCGGCACAGGACGAGGAAATGAAGTATGATGTGATCATAACCGACTCGCTGGACCCCGAGGGGCCCGCCGAGGAATTTTTCCAGGTTAACTACTTCAAGTTGTTGTCGAACTCGCTCCGTAAGGACGGCATTGTGATAATGCAGAGCTCGGAGAACATTTGGCTCAACTTGGACTACGTGGTGGATTTGAAGCAAAAATGCTCCAAGGTGTTTGAAAATGTGGCCTACTCCCAGTGCTACATGCCTTCGTACACCAGCGGCCAGTTGGGGCTCCTCATGGCTACACATGACGAGACCAACAACTTGAAGAAGCCTCAAAGACAAGGAGAGGGTGGGGATTTCAGGTACTACTCGGCCGCTGTTCACGAGGCGAGCTTTGTGTTGCCAGCGTGGGCCGACCGCAAAATAAACGAGGAGGGGTAGAATAGAGTGGTGGTGAAATAGAGAGGGTGAAGGAGAACAGTGGAATAGAGCAAAGGCGAGAGGAGAAGTGTAGGCGTAGGCTGGGAGAGTGATGGGGTCACGCTGAGAGAGAGCCAATTGGCAGGTGTAGAAAGTGAGCAGCGATCGAGCAGAGAATAGGTAAATTGGAAGTGACAGAAAGGGGAACAAAAGAAGTGACAGAAGTTGGGCTGTTGGCCAGTGAGAAGAGGATCGGAGCAGGTGAGCAGCTCGCGTGGGTCGCATCCTCAGCCCAAGCTGCTCCACAGCAGCATAGCAGCAACAGAGTAGCAGCACCGACAGCAGCACAGAATCAGCACAGCATCAGCAGCACTACCGAGCACCAGCGCCAGACCTACCAACACATCCTCAAATCTTCAATCTCCCGGCCCCATCCTCTCCTCCCTCCCTCGTCCCCACCCAGCCACCAGTCACGTGACCTGAGGCATTTTCCATATGCAGTCGGCGTCGTGGCCCTATCCAATACCCTCCAAAATCATAACAAAACACTACTTTATCACTCTTTCCACGACCATAGGGAGCACAGCTGCAAAAATGTCCAATACATCGGACTACCAGGTGGCAATCGACCAGCAACTTCTTGCAGTGGCGCTGGCGAAGCCTGACGGGTCTGAGGCCCTGCCCCACGAGTTAGAGGCCACTCGGGTGAAGTTGGAAGAAATTGCCCACGTCGCTGCCTTGAGTAAGGTGCAGGCGAAGCAGCAACAGCAGCAGCAGCACCAGTTGGGCCAATTACAGCAGCACCAGCACCAGCAGGCGTCGCAGGTGCACCAGCTCCAGCAGCACCAGCAGCTGCTTCTCCAGCAGCACCAGCATCAACACCAGCACCAACACCAGCATCAGCTGCAGCACCAGCACCAGCACCAGCTGCAGCACCAGGACCCCCAGCTTCTGCACCCACAACTTCTGCACTCGCAGCAGCACTCTGCCTACGACGATGACCCGTCTCAGTACAACATCCAAATCCCAGACCCCATCATCGACTCCAAGCTGCGCATCTACCCGGTGTCCGAGAACACAATAACCGCCGAGGGCAATCTCATCACCCGGCCCTACCCGGAGCAGGTGTTCCACTCGCGCGAGGACCTCAACGAGTTCATCCACGAGTTTGCACGAGACAATGGGTTCGGGGTAGTGATAGCGCACTCCAATAAAAAGGCCATATATTACACGTGCGAGCTCGGCGGGCGGTACCGGCACAAAAAATCGAAAAAACTCGGGGTCGGCGGATCCCCTGACGATGACGACGATTCGTTGGACAGCGGCTACTTGCTCGATCCGGGCACCAAAACCAAGAAGCTCCGGTGCCCTTTCGCCATGACCGCCAACTTCAAGAAATCCACAGGGGTGTGGACGCTCCGAACAACCTGCAACGAGCACAACCACCCGCAGTTGGACCCGTTGTCGAACCATCCGATGCTTCGCAAACGCTCTGACGAGCTCAATTTGCTCATCTTGGACTTGTACAAAATCGGCACCAAGCCGTCGCATATCGAACTGAAGATCAAGGACCAATACCCAGACGTTTTGATCAAGCGAGAGGATATCTACAACGAAATCCGGGGGTACAAGCGCAAGTTGAAGAAGCAGAACCGGTATCTTTCCAACACCAGCGCCAGACAGTCGCTCTACAAGAAGCGCCACAACGCCAGCTCCTTTCAGCAGGTGGATTTGGAGGACGAGGAGCAGAACGAGGTGTTGGACTACGAATTGCACCACCAGCATCACAGCGCGCACCAGGACGCCGAGCTCCAGCGTCAATTGCACCAGGCTGCGGCCCAGCAGCACCACATCGACGAGCACCAGCTCCAGCAGTACCAGCACCAGCTCCAGGTGCACGATTTGCATCACGGCGATGATTCCGAGAACACAGCCGCCGCGGCGATTGCGGCAGTGGCCAGTGCCACGCAGCACCAGGGCCATCACGACAGCGAGTTATCGATGGAAAACATCGACAGTCGGTTGGTGGGGGAATAGAGATGAGACAAAGTGCTGGAAGTTGAGCTTTCAGCAGGAGAGTTCTGGCATGGAGCTATGTCGAGTAGCGGTGTCAGCAGCGGACTAATGGCCAACAGGGAGGCACAGAAACTAGACGCCTAACTGAGACTTATTTGGTGCTTCAGCCTGGCCTTCATCATAAATTTTGCGACACTTTTGCCTAGTGACAGGCCCAGAGAGTCAGCATCATCAGGCGTAACGAACTTGAGTTCAATTAATGACCTCAGGACTGGAGATGCCAGGGTCGACCAGCAGTCGACTTGGGCACATGAGTGAGAACCCCAGTCTATTGACTTGATTCGGACCCGTCCCAGTTTCGATTTTGAGTTAATTGTATTTGTATAAGGAACAGAGAGATGTAGGAGGGAGGAGGTAGGAGATGGCGGAGGTGATAGGAGATCACCAAGTGTAAATTCAACAGGTAGGCGCTACAGCCCGGGGCACTGCCCAGCTCCAATACATTTATCCAGCTCTGTCTACGACATGTACCTGATATTCCATTCTATGTACTCCCTAGCCGGGGATCCTTACATGCTGTTCAATACCTCCAAGCCACGGGCCCTCTCCTCGAACAATTTCGCCAATTCGCTGACCTTGCGGCCACGGATAACCGGCGCTTTCGCGTGGGTAACCGTCACCTCTGTGCTCTGCAAGGGTTTAGGCAGTGCCGTCTGGAACTTGTACTTCTGCGGGGGAAACTGCACCGAGATATTGGAAACGTCCGCCAATTTTTTGGCTCTGGGGGCGGAGTCTGCTTTTCCTGGCTCTGTCCTGGCTGGCTCTGGCCTGACTGGCCCTGGATTGGCGAGCTGGTGATCCTTGGGAGGCTTGACCGGGGACTTGGCCGGGGCCTTGGCCGGGCGGCTGGGTGAGCTGTTGGTCGCTGAAGACGCCCTGAGGGGAGACTTCGCTGGGGGAATTGGCGCCTGGGGTGGAAGGGATGCGTTGGAAAGAGATGCTGGTGGGAGAGATGCGGGAGGGAGGAATGTGGGGGCCGGAGACCCGCGCGACCGAGACGCAGCAGAACCGGCGCCTGACATCTCGGAGCGGATGCTGCTGACGGAGGTGGCACTGCTGTGAGTGGAAGAAAAGACAGAGACACTGCTGGAGTCACTGCGTGCACTGGGCCCATCACGGGAGACACCAGTGGGCTCGGCGGCACGCCCCTCGCCCAGCCCGAGTATCGTGCACGTGTTGACCGCCACACGGTACTCGGTGTCCTCGTCGTCGTTCTCAATGGTGACGTCGTAGCTGAGGTCGTAGGAGGCGTCGTAGGCACCGAGGGTGGCGTCGCTAGCGCTGACGACTTCCTGCACGCTCGGGTAGCTGTAGCGGGCTCCAATCTCCTCCCAGTGGTCCATGAGGTCGCGCAAAAACCGCTGCGCTATCCACATGTTGTCCTTGTTCAGCAGGATGAGCTCGTGGGTGAGACAGTGGGCGAGACACCTGGAGAGGGAGACGGCGTCGTGCTTTGTGGACGGGCTGCGGATCATACGGCAGCAGAGGTCGAGGAGCTGGCACAACAAGCGGTCGGCGCCCGAGGCGTATGCGCGGTGGCGAGAAATGATGGCGGCAAAATCGGCCGCTATGGGCTCGCAGTGGTCGTCTATGGGCACCGAGATGAGTGCAAGAGGCACGAGCGGGTGCTCGAGCTCCGCCAAGATTTTCTTGAACACCGAGCCAATGCACCAGAGGTCCCAGTCGTTGATCCACACCGCCTGGTTACGACTGATGCACCAGTACAAGATCTCCGTGTTGAGCTTGTTTCCGGGTCGGAGGAAGAGCAACTCCGAGGAGCACGCGTGCGAGTTGACGATGTGGAAGATCTGGAACACGTGGTGGTGGAGCAATGGGTTCAGTAGGGAGGCGGCAGGGTGGAGGAGTAGCGGGGAGCTGGCCAGCTCAATCGCGAAGCCACAGGGCTCCAATTGCGCGTTATGCTTGTGGATGTTGAGCGAGACCTTGAGGGCACTGATGTCGACGTGCTGGGAGAGCTCAGACAACGAGGAGCAGCGGTGAAGAGCAGAGGCGGCTCCAGAGTTCGCAGATGAGGCCCCAGTGCTGGCACCGGCGCTGCTGCTGAGTCCAGCGCCAAATCTGGAGCCCTCGGAGCCCCTGGGCTGCTCGACATCGCGCCCCATCAACCCGAAGCGGTCCACCATGCGCTGGAGCAGCACAAGGTTCTTCTTGGTGCTGAAAAGCTGCGAGATCGACCGGATGAACCAGCTGTCGTGCACTGTGTACACAGTGCGCAAATTGCGCAAATTGTCGGAGCCTTCGGGGTCCAAGAATTGCTTGAGAAACTTGAGGCCCCACACCCACGAGATTTTGTTGAGGCCGCCGTTGAACATCACGAGCGCGTAGGGCTCGCGAGGGAGTCGGCGCATGAGCGCGAGAATGAGCTCGTCGTAGTCAATGAGCTCGGGCGAGGGGAGGTACGAGGTGTCGAAGACGTAGAGCGGGAGGCCGCCGTCGTCCGCGGAGGTTCTGTAGAAAATGCGGTCCATGGGAGGTGCTGAAGGGTGGAGTGGGAGGTGGTGTTGGGGAGTGGGTACACAGTGCTCTGGTAATGGCTCCTGGCTCTGCTCCGGTCACTGGCTGACTGTAGAGTATGGGCTGAGATGCTGAGGACTGGGGTCTGAGGGCTGAGGGCTGAGGCTGTGTGGTGGTGCTCGCTGGGCTCTTGCTCTTCGCGTCTTGTGCTCTCCTAGGCGGCGGTTCGGTCCTGACGCTGGTCCTGAGCTGCTGGTCTCGGGTGTCAGTTCGCTGTGCTGTGCCAGTGACAGTGGGAGCTCCTGTCTGTGACTTACGCATCTCCCTCCTGGGCCGTTTTCGGAAATCAAAACAAAGGCTCGCACTGAGCGCGCGGTAGCTGAGCCCTAGCGGGCCCTTGTGAGCGGTGCTATGATTCTGGGGCGAATGGCCAGCCCGTGCGCGACCTTCTGACGGGGCCCTCCACAGGAGTCTCAGGGTGGCCAGTGGGTTGGGTCTGGAGCAGATGAGCTGGACGTTCGGCACCTGTTGGCCGCTGATTGACGCTTCGCTGGCGCCTGCTCGGCGGGAGCCACTGCGTGGGGCTCTGCTCGCTGCGCTCGATGCTGTGGGCACCCCATAGGGTACAGCTCCCCTTAAGTATCTCCATGAAGTGGCCAGCGGAGCAAGAGAGCGAGGTAGTAGCCCACCGGGTCTTTCATGAAGCCGTAGAGTCTTAGTGGAGGGATGCCATGGCAAGTGCTTATATGCCGTACACTTACCTCGGGGGCAGAAGCCCCACTCAGACAGCCATAAATGAACCGTTTTTCGAGATTTTAAAACCAAAATGCTCTCTTTATCGCATAATTTACAATGAGACGTGTGTTTTAAATGATCTGAGAGTTCTTTGGGAGAGATTTTCTTGAGTTGGATCCGGGGTAGGATGGCTACACGCAGGAGAGGTGGGTGGCCTCTGTAGCTGGTGTTGATGGTGGTGAGAGTACTCCCTTTGGGCACCTCATACGGCTATCCTTCTAAAATTAAGTTCAGAAATCCTATGTGGTGACAAGAATGACACGGTGTTTTTTTAATACAACTTCCATAGCGTTTGGCCTTGTTAGTCTCATACCCTTCACCCTCTTCTCGCGCCCATTAGCGACATGTCTCGCTATTTTGCACCCATTCTCGCCAATTGACGCCATTTTCCTGCATATTTCCCTGACACAAAAACGTTGGGATTTGCCTTCCTCTGATCAACGCAACCAGCGCCCCCTAGAGTCACCAACGATAGCGAATTGGCACAGCAGCTTGGCCTCTGTGATTCAGTCGGAGAGCCCCTGAGACACAAATTTCTGCATTTCCGCGCCCCCCCTTGTGGCCCCGCGATTGCTCCAATTTCAGAGCACCTTTGATTGCCTTCGAGCAGCTATCGACACCCAGTCGCCACACCGCTTCTAATCGACCGCCATGGCCCCGCTGAAAGACTCCGCAACCTCCGAGGAGCCCAAGGATCCCAAGAAGCAGCCCAAGAAGGCCCAGGAGGAAGAACTTTCCGAAGAGGACCAGCACCTCAAGGATGAGCTTGAGATGCTCGTAGAGAGACTCAGCGAGTCTGGCCACGAGACCGAATTCTACAGCGAGTGCTTGGGCTCTCTCAAAACGTTCATTAAGGACTCCACCACCTCTATGACGGCGGTTCCCAAGCCTTTGAAGTTCTTAAGGCCCCACTACCCGCTCTTGACCGAGCTCTACGACACCTGGGTATCCAAGTACCTGAATCTGGCCGATATCGTGATCAAGTTTGCAGATATCTTGTCGGTTTTGGCCATGACCTACTCAGACGATGGCAAAAAGGAGTCCCTCAAGTTCCGGTTGTTGTCGCAGGCTTCTGGCGCCAAGGGCAACATCGAGGACTGGGGCCACGAATACGTGCGCCATTTGGCGTTGGAGATAGGAGAGACTTACCAGGAGAAGTTGGGCACTGACGACGAGTACATCGCGCAATTGGTGGAGTTGTCGTTCCAGATTGCGCCGTTTTTCTTGAAACATAACGCCGAGGCCGACGCCGTGGATTTACTTTTGGAAATCGAGTCCATCGATAAATTGCCCCAGTTTGTGGATGAAAACACTTACCTGAGAGTTTGTCTCTACATGGTGAGCTGTGTGCCCTTGTTGGCGCCGCCTGATGACTCCTCGTTCCTCCATACCGCCTACTCCATATACCTCAACCACAACAGCTTGACCCAGGCGTTGTTGTTGGCGATAAAACTTGACGACGAAAACCTCATCAAGCAGGTGTTTGAAGTAACAAACGATGAGTTGGTACACAAACAGTTGGGGTTTATTTTGGCCAGTCAGAGCCCAAGTTTCAAGTACCCTGGCGACGACGAGGTGGTGCAAAGCTGTATCTCCAACGGAAAACTCCACGAGTACTTCCACTATCTTGTCAAGGAGTTGAACTTATTGGACCCCAAGGTTCCCGAGGACATCTACAAGTCGCACTTGGAAAACGCCAAATACGGGTTGGGCTTGTCCGGGTCCATTGACTCCGCCAAGCAGAACCTTGCGGCTGCGTTCGTCAATTCGTTCATCAACTTGGGCTACGGGTCTGACAAGATGATTCAGACCGAGGAGGATAACAAGTCGTGGATTTACAAGACCAAAGGTCCAGGAATGCTGTCTACCACCGCGTCCTTGGGGTCCATTCACCAGTGGAATATCAACGATGGTCTCCAAGTTTTGGACAAGTACACGTACTCCAGCGAGGATGAGGTCAAGGCCGGTGCTCTCTTGGGAACAGGAATCGTTTCTGCTAACGTTCACGACGAAGTCGAGGCCGCGCTCGCCTTGTTGCAGGAATACGTCAATGACCCCAAGAAATTGCTCCAGACCTCGGCAATCAACGGGCTCGGTATCGCTTTTGCAGGCTCGGCCAATGAGGAGGTGTTGAACTTGTTGTTGCCGTTGGTTTCGGACTTGGATGTGCTGACTGAGGTGAGCGCTTTGGCCGCCTTGGCGCTCGGCCACGTTTTTGTGGGAACCTGTCATGGCGATATTACTTCCACCATCTTGCAGACGCTTTTGGAGAGAGATTTTGTTCAGTTGACTAACAAATTTGTCCGCTTTTTGTCGTTGGGATTGGGTTTGTTGTACATGGGCAAGACTGAGCAAGTGGAGGACGTTTTGGAGACGATTGATGCGATCGAGCACCCCATAAGCAAGACTTTGAAGGTTTTGGTGAACATCTGCGCCTACGCCGGTACAGGAAATGTGCTACAAATCCAGTCGTTGTTGCAAATGTGCACCGCTAAGCCCAAGGACGACTCGCTCGAGGAAAAGAGATTGCAGGAGAGCGAAGAGGACCAGCAGAAGCGCGAGCAGGTGGAGAGCGGCGACACGGAGATGAAGGATGCAGAGGAAGAGGGAGAAACCGCTGGGGAAGCGGCAAACTCCGAAGCTGCTGGGGAAAGCACCGGGCCCGAGGAGACTGCTGACAGAGCCCCAGCGACGCCCGCTACCCGCGAAGACTCTAAGGCCGCCGAACTGACCCCAGTGGAAGAGTCCGAGGATGAAGAGGAGCTCTACCAGGGATTTGCAGTGCTCGGGCTCGCGTGCATTGCCATGGGCGAGGAAATAGGCCAGGACATGTCGTTGCGTCATTTCTCTCACCTCATGCATTACGGCAACCCGCTCATCCGCAGGGCGGTGCCCCTCGCGATGGGTCTCGTTTCAGTGTCCAACCCCCAGATGAAGGTGTTTGACACGTTATCACGCTATTCACATGATCCCGACCTTGAGGTGGCGCAGAACGCTATCTACGCCATGGGGTTGGTCGGAGCAGGCACAAACAACGCGAGGTTGGCGCAGTTATTGAGACAATTAGCCTCGTACTACATCAAGTCTGCGGACCTGTTGTTCATGGTGCGGATAGCGCAAGGGATTCTCCATCTTGGCAAGGGCACTTTGTCGTTGAATCCATTCAATAACGAGCGCACGATTTTGTCGAAGGTTTCGCTTGCGTCGCTTTTGACGATCTCCGTGGCGCTCTTGGACCCTAAGTCGTTCATTTTGAGCGACTCCACTACCGAAACGAGCCACCAGTTGTTGTTTTACTTGACTCCTGCCGTCAAGCCGCGCATGTTGATCACAGTTGACGAAGAATTGAACCCAATTAAGGTCAATGTGAGAGTGGGCCAGGCAGTGGACGTGGTGGGACAGGTGGGTAAGCCCAAGACTATCACTGGATGGGTGACACAATCGACACCTGTGTTGCTAAACTTTGGCGAGCGGGCCGAGTTTGAGAATACGGACGAGTGGATCAGCTTGAGCCACTCGTTGGAGGGCATTGTGATTTTGAAGAAAAACCCCGAGTACATGGAGGTGGATAATTAGAGGAGGTAGATAAAAGAGGTGGTCCCAATAGAGACCCAATAGATGTGTTAGCAATAGGAGAATAGAGCAATGTAGGGGGGAGGGGAGTATGGGTCTAACGACACAGCATCGACCAGAGCTCTGTAATTTCTAGGAGGGAGGAGAGAGCTCAATAGGTGCCAACATGGCAGGGAGTAATGCATGAGGAGGATCTAGGCTACCGTCAGGAGACCCCTGTCTGTTGCCGAAGATACAACGAGAAGGGCCGAAGCTAGTGCTATCGAACGCACAGCGGAACGAAGCAAAGACTTAATACACTCTCGGCTGCACCATTGCACTCGCCTAGACCTCTCTCTTCTTTCCGTATCCTACAAATTTGATTGGTTTCTTTGTTTATGCTTCTCTATAGTCCATGAGCACGGAGCACATTATTCGAACTCGCGGGCCTTTCCCACCATCAACAACCCCACAATCAAGCCGAACAACCCGAGCACCGAGCCAAAGATCTCGATGACCAAGATCTTGACGAAGAGCGAGGTATCTGCCGCGTCGGAGATGGCCGCAGTGGAGCCGGTGATTCCCACAGCTATGCCACAGATCAAATTGGAGACTCCGACGGTGACACCGGCCCAAAAAACAGAGTAGCCAGTGTACAAATTTTCCTTTGTATAGATCTCGGCGCCGGAAACACTGGTCAACTTGGCCGAAAAGACAATGGCCATAATCAACCCGTAGATGGCCACCACTTCACAGAAAATAATGGAGATCAAGTTTTTGGTGGTGATACGGGGTGCTTTGACACCGGCACCAATGATAGACGACCCAGTTATAAATATTCCCCACGCTGCACCGACAACTGATAGACCGATACAGGCGATAATGCCTAAATTGGCCCACATGTAGGGGGAGGTTGTTTCGAGGAACCAGCCGACATTGAATGACTCTCCAGACCCCGTAAAAAGCATATAGCCCCCCACGGTCAAGAGGGTGGCTGCGGTGAGATAGCTGGCCACTGACATGTCGAGTGGTTGTGTTGTGTGCAAAGGAGAGGCGCTAGGATAGAGGTAGCGTTCACTTGGCCGGCGCCCGTGGTTTGCAGGTTATTCGCCCCGATAAGTTTTGCAGGTTGACTATGTGCAGGCAAGGATAGCGCCGGAGGGCTATGGGCGGTGGGCGGATGTTAGGTAGAGGAGAGCGTGGGGGAGGGTAAGTTGTGTCTCGAGCTGAAATATGCAGCATAAATGAAGACAGAGCCAACTAAATACGCCTGATTTTTCATTTTGCTCGTAGTGCTGGAAATGGGTACCCTTCCGACCCGGAAAGGCTCGCAAGTAGCGCTAATAATCGCTAAACGTACCGCGAATTAGCGCCAAAATGGCCGAGCCCCCCCTAAGAAACCGCTATTTGGCGCGTATCCCGGTCCCGTACCACTACTGACCAAGCCCTCTACGTCCATATTCAAAGTGAATTAGATATAAATACGCTACCAGGAGTCCCAAGACCCCCGGAGACTATAAATAATGTACAGGAGTCACCTGGACCAGCAGAGCGGACCCTGGGCCGGTGGCGGGTCTTAGTGGAGCTATAACGGAACCTTGAGCTCGTGCGTGAGAAAATCCACAGAGGCGGTCTCCTCTCTGCTGATGCCGCTGCTTGGTGTCTCGAGGAGACAGTCGCTAGACTCCGTGAGTTGGCGGCTGGCGAGCTGGTAGGCGTCCTGGATGGCTCTGTCCTTCGTGCGCTGCAGACGGATGACTTCTCGCTGGGCGCGGATGATGCTGGAGATGTCCAAGTCGGCGGGGTTGGCCAATTTGTTGTGGGAATTGAAGGTGATCTCATCGCCGACCTCTTTGCACACCTCTGCGTCGATCTCATCGTCGTCAAGGTCGTCCCATGTGGCCAAGGGCGTCTTTAGAGAGAACTTTTCCGTCACCGGGCTCTTTTTCATGATGAGGTACTGGCAGTGGGGAATATTGCGGAGCGATTCGAACTCCTCGTAGCTCCAGCGGAACCATTTCATGAGAAAAACACGCGCCCAGATGCCGTGGGTCACGAGCACCAAGACGTTGGGGAAATCGTTCAGCTGGAACTGGCGGAAAAGCGTCTCGTTGAAGGACGCCACCCGGTCGTAAACATCGGCAGCGCTCTCGCCGTGCGGGATTCGATAGAAAAAGTGCCCGTAGTGTGCCCGCTCCTGCCAGATCTCCTCCATCTGCTCCCCGGTGCTCTGGAAGTTACCGAAATCTTGCTCCCGAAGCCGAGGCTCCTCGTACTTCTTGTAGCTGATTCCCGGTATGTCCTTGATGCCAGCAATGATGTCGTTACAGGTCTCGCGTGCCCGCTGGTACGGCGACGTGTAGAAGAGAATCGAGCGAGGACTGGGCCGTGGAGGCTCCTGTGAGGACGCCTCATCAAAGCACTTTTGCGAAAGAAAATCCCGAAGAACGAGCCCGGCCCGCCGCGCTTGCTCGTGGCCCTTCTCTGTGAGCTCCACGAGGTGGTTTGGCGTGTGTCGGTTCACCGACTTATCACAATTTCCCTCGGATTCTCCGTGTCTCACGAGGAGAATGTACTGCGGTGTTAGTGTGTGGATATAGAGGGCTATAGAGTGCAACCACCCCCAAAGCACTTCGCCGATCATAAAGTGGCTGCCCCAGCGGGAGGCCAAAACTCCAAAGTTAATTGTCGCTCCGCTGGCCACTCCGTGGAAGCTCCTGCGGAGGACTGTTCCCTGCGGGAGGCTTAAAGCCCCGAGCGCCGCGAGCAGAGCACCACGCAGTGGCCCTCCCCGGGCTGGGCTAGCGGAGCGTCGTGGATACCCGCCGACTATCGGGGCCTCGGAGCTTGAGCGCCCGTCGGTGGCGGCCGTTACTCCGCTGGCCACTCCGTGGAGGCTCCTGTGGAGAGCTGTTCCCTGCGGGAGGCCATTGCTCCGAGCACAGCCCCACGCAGTGAACCCCGCCGAGCAGGCGCCAGGGAGCGTCACTGAACCTCCAGAAGACACCGGAGGTCGTGGGAAAAATGCACAATAACTGCCCAGAGCCAATACTAACCATCAGTACCCTAGGGCCAACAGTGTGGATTCTCTTGCACTGAGGAGCTGACTGTGGCGTCTAGAGTAGTAGAGTACACAGCATCCCTGAGGAACAGTGGTAAGGCTACAGTCCTGGAAATGGGCACAGGATGGGCGCCAGGGTTGTGGGAGACACCCAGGGAGCTCCGGCTGTCTGTGGAGGCTCAGAGTGCTCGATAGGGCGAGTCTGTGAAGATGTGGCGGAAGCGGGATAATGGGCGCTGGCGGATGCTGAAGGTCTGGAAATTAATACCACGCGATACGTACCGTAGGTCTGCCCATGACAAGGAAATGGCCAGAGGAAAAGAGCAGTGGGAGAGGAAGAAAAGAGTGGCGGTAATGGGGGCAGGGCTCTTCTGTGGCCTTTGATAATGATCCAAAGGTGTGTCACGTGGCGAGATGGTCAGCCGATTTCACGGTGCGGTGATACGGCGAAACGAACAACGGAGACAAGGAACGGGCGTTAGGTGCGGTGGCCGGGGTTAAGTGGTGGGATGGCCGGGTTTTCGGAGACTAAATGAGCGGTGTGGTGGGCTCGGGAGGTGCTGGGGTGGTTCCGGGGCGGTGCTGGGGTGGTTCCGGGGCGGTGCTGGGCGGGCAGGGATGGTGCTCGAGTGGGAGACCTAGGGGTCTCGGTCGCTGGACCTGATGCTCGTGGCGGAACTGGCGGCAAGCCACTCATGTGCCCTGGTTCTCGCTAGCTTGGCGCAAAATGCAGCATCTCAGCGCCTATATCTGCCACCAGCCTCAGTGACAGGGCAGTACTGGTGCCATTCACCTGATATTACAAAAGCTTGAAGCCCGTAGATTGGCTGGGAGCCTACTTTAGGTTCCAAAATACCCAAGGGATCACTTGCACGAGTTCTGGACTCACTGGAAAGTTCCCTGGGTACCGTAGTCTATATCGATGCCCCCACTTAGGAAAGCTACAACGGCCATTGGACAAAAAACTAGTCTCTGCACTTGCCACCGTCTACAGAATGGCCCTGGTTTCTCAAAGTCCAACTTTTCTGCTATCGTTTGGTTATCAGGGCACCTTACGACTAGGAAGATGTAGATCTCTCTGTCGCTGATTAGCCTTCATATATTGCACCAAATCGCAAACTGGCGCCGACTTAGCGAACACTAAGTGAATTTACCCCAACATCCTGCCTACATCTCTCCTTGATCATGTGCATTCACACCACGGCACTGCCGCTACTCGGCCCCACCACTCTGAGGCCCCTTTACCTCTTAGGCTCCACCGCTACTTAGGCCCTACGAGCTTTCTCTCAATCCCGAGACTCTTGGTCAACTCCTCATCACACTTCTTCAACACATCGTCCGCCAAAACATCGATGGCGTACGAGTGCAACATGTTGTTGTAGCGGGAGGGCTCTGCGGGCAACTTGAACAACGTCTCCCATTCCTGAGTGTCCAACTCGGGCTCTCCGCGCTTAGCGCGCTCCAAGTTCTCCACTTTACGCTGCTGCTTCCACTGGGCAATCTTTCCGTGCTCCTTCTGGAGCTGCCTCTGGTAGTAGTTGAAGTTGTTCTGGTCGTAGTTGTAGGAGTCCACCTGGCCGTAGAGTGACTCGAGAAGTTGCGCAGTGACGTTCTGGTTCGACGCCAAGTTCAAAATATCGAACTCCTTGTCTTGGGGAGCACTGACGTTGGCCTCAGAAAGGTACAATTGCACTAATTGCTGGTTGTGGATGGTCAACTCTATCTCCTCAAAAAGATTCAAATAGGACAATCTGTTCTGCTCCAAGTTGCGGGAACGCCACTTGCCCCCCACGTAGGTCGACACAAAGTTCTCCGTCAAGCGGAGCGCCTTCACGTCCAACTCCTTGCCAATCAGCGCCATATTGTGCACCAAAATGAAGGTGTTTTTGTTGGCCAACTGCTGCTGTACCAACGCGTCAAGCAACTGCGTGGTGACAAAGTTTCCGCTGACTGTCAGCTGGAACCAACCCTGGAACTCCACTCCATACCCGAGCTTGCGGAGAGTCTCCACTATGTCCTGCTGGTACTTGGCACCACTTTTTGATCTCAACGACCCTCCCTCGTACTGGTCGGGGTAGGGGTAAGGAAATGCGTGCGAGATGTCGATCGCTCCGTCGTCGTCCTCGAACCCAAGGAGCGACCCGGAGTAGAGCGCCGGGTACTGCTCGGACGTGTGTCTCACGAGCCCTAACAACACCGACGCCTCGATAGAAATCGACGTGGCCGTAGGCTGCTGGTAAGTTCTTCTATTACGTTAGTAGTTGCGGGGAAAGGCCCAAAGCGGCCAGAGCCAGAGCCGGACGAGCAGGCGCCAGCAAAGCGTCACGGGCGTCAGGATTTTCCTGAACGTTCCACGGAGTCCCAGAGCTTGAGCGCCTGCTTAGTGGCCCATCGTGCGCTCCGCTGGCCACTCCGTGGACGCTCCTGCGGAGCGCCATGGACAAACATGGACCTCGAGAAAACCTCCGATCTCAAGTCCCGCTTATGAGGGGTACGCGTCGGCACTGAGGGCAAGACCTGTCAGGGCCTTGCAGAAAACAAGGACCCTGAGAGGGCTGCTGATTGCGGTGGCGGGGGACGATGAGACCGTGCGAGGGCGTAAGATTCAGCGCATTGGCAGATACCAGTCCGAAGGACCCTCAGGACATCACAGGGACCCACAACGAGCTCAAGGAGTGGGCAAGGAGCCGTGGGGGGGTGGTAGGACACAAAATCAACGGCCGAAGAGAGCAGGCCTGGGCCCGCTACACCGCGGCCAAACGGCCGTTTGACGTCGCAATTTCGCAGGCGATGCCTTTCTCTGGTCCTTCAGAGCAAGAGGACAGCTTTCCGTATCGATACATACCCTTTAGAGGCCATTTTTTCGTGTGGTTAGTGGACCTAGAGGCGTCTGAGCGGAAGATTTTTCAAGTCGCAGTGGGGCGTGTGGGGCCCAAGTTCGTCGGTTCCCTGCAGGAGAGAAAAGTTTGAAAGTCAAGGCCGATGCTTCTTCCTGAGTCACCCATCACAGCATCCAGCACCATGTCGACCGCGGAAAAAGTGACCGAGCTCGCCGAGCAGGTGCAGAAAACGTATTTGGACGATGTTACCGGAGAGCAGGTGTCTAAGACCGAGCTTAAGAAGCGCCAGAAGCAGCGGGCCAACGAGGCCAAGAAGGCGGAGAAGGCGGCCAGAGGAGCGGCCACAGCGCCCAAAATGGCCAAGAAGAAGGACGAATTGGCGGATTTGACCCCCAACCAGTACTTCGAGATCAGATCGAGCCAAATTGACGAGTTGAGGGCCGCCCACCAGGCAGACCCCTCTGCTTTTAACCCCTACCCTCACAAGTTCGACGTGACGATGTCTTTACCTCAATTTCAGGAGACCTACAAGGGCCTCAGCAAGGGCGAGACCCGCCCAGAAGTCCAGGTGCAGATTTCCGGAAGAATTATGCGGAAAAGAGAGGCGGGTTCGAAGTTGAAGTTCTATTCATTGAAGGGCGAAGGAGTGGAAGTGCAGGTGATGGCCCAGGCCCAGGACGTGGAGCTGGCGGAATTGTATGAAAAAATGCACGAGTATCTCCGCAGAGGTGACATTATTGGCGTCAAGGGATACCCCGGACGTACCAACCCCGCCAAGGGCGGTGAGGGTGAGGTGTCGGTTTTTGCCACCTCCGTGCAGTTGTTGACCCCCTGCTTGCACATGTTGCCCACCGAGCACTTTGGCTTCAAGGACCAGGAGGCCCGGTACCGGAAACGGTACTTGGATCTCATCATGAACAACCAGACCAAGGAGCGGTTTGTTGTGCGGTCCAAGATCATCTCATACATCCGCAAGTTTTTGGACACCCGTGACTTCATTGAGGTTGAGACCCCCATGATGAATGTTATTGCCGGTGGAGCGACCGCCAAGCCGTTCATCACCCATCACAACGACCTCAACATGGACATGTTCATGCGGATTGCACCGGAGTTGTTCCTCAAGGAGCTTGTGGTGGGTGGCATGGACCGCGTGTACGAAATTGGGCGCCAGTTCCGTAACGAGGGCATTGACATGACCCACAACCCCGAGTTCACCACCTGCGAGTTCTACCAGGCGTACGCCGACGTGTACGACTTGATGGACATGACCGAATTGCTCTTCTCAGAAATGGTCAAGGAGATCACCGGAAGCTACCAGATCGTGTATCACCCCGAGGGCCCCCAGGGACCTGAGATGAAATTGGATTTTGCCAGGCCCTGGAAGAGACTCAACATGATCGAGGAGTTGGAGAAGGTGTTTGACGTCAAGTTCCCCCCAGGTGAAGAGTTGCACACTGCCGAGACCGGCGAGTTCCTCAAACTGATCCTCATCAAGCACAAGTTGGACTGCCCTCCGCCCTTGACCAACGCCAGAATGTTGGACAAGTTGGTGGGCGAGTTGGAGGACGCTTCCATCAGCCCTACCTTCATCTTTGGCCACCCCCAGATGATGTCTCCATTGGCCAAGCGCGATCGTAACCAGCCAGGTCTCTGTGAGCGTTTCGAAGTTTTCGTCGCCACCAAGGAGATCTGTAACGCCTACACCGAATTGAACGACCCGTTCGACCAGAGACAGCGTTTCGAAGAGCAGGCCAGACAGAAGGCACAGGGAGACGACGAGGCCCAGATGGTCGACGAGACCTTCTGTAACGCCTTGGAGTACGGCTTGCCCCCCACTGCCGGCTGGGGCTGTGGTATCGACCGTTTGGCCATGTTCTTGACCAACTCCAACACCATCCGTGAGGTTTTGTTGTTCCCCACGTTGAAGCCAGAGCTCTAGACTTAGAATCCACGTGACATTTGCACTGTGTAGCGCCAGGTGGCAGAGCCTTGAGAATCCGCTGGCAGCAGGCCGTCCGCTCCGCTGGCACCTCCGTGGAGGCACCTGCGGAGGCCTGTCCCCTCCTGGGAGCGCAGCGAGCTGAGCGCAGCCCTCCCCGGG
The DNA here is from genome assembly GCA_030558275.1 of Chernovozyma palmyrensis. Lineage (NCBI taxonomy): Eukaryota > Fungi > Ascomycota > Pichiomycetes > Serinales > Debaryomycetaceae > Chernovozyma > Chernovozyma palmyrensis. The sequence continues at coordinate 88,904 of JAJMSF010000016.1, forward strand.
CAGGGCCAGCGGAGCAACACTGATGTCCGGGCGAATTTTGGCTGTGGGACTTCATAATGCATGGGCGCAGTTCCTGGATAGGATGAGCTGAGGACCCAGCATCCAAGACAGTAGCCAGTACAATGGAGCATCATTCCAGCCTCATTGTCAGCTCATTGCCTCCCTTTGAAGCCACTGGCCCTCTTATTGGTGCCACAAGTAGACAATATCATAAATCTGCTGACGGCCGTGGCAACTACATTTCCTAGAAATGAAATTATACTTATAGCTCCAGGAATCCACTGTGGAATCCACTGAAGCTTGAAGATTTGTAAGAGTATGGGATGAATTACTAGCAGGAAAAGCGACGGTGCTCTCGGCCCGAGCTATCTGACTCCAGTGGATGCTCATAGCCAGTAGCTGGAACCAGTGTTGACCAGTGTGTGCCAAGTGGGGGCCAGAAACCACCTGTCCAAAGGCTGAGAAGCCTGAGACTTCGAGATCAGCGCACGAGCTCACCACGCCGTTTCTTCTCCAACGCCAATTTGTATGGCGGAGCAGTAGGCATCTGGACCGGATCAAGCACTACCCTCTTCTGGTCAGGCTCTAGGGTGTAGGTGGCGTCCGAGTCCACGTCAGCCAAATCACCGCAGGCGACAAATTTGGCGATGAGGCGCTCCTCGGGGTCCGGCAAGTCCAAAAAGCGCAAGTTCTGCGCACGGCCAATATCCGCGCCCTCGAAAAACTCCTCCGTGGAGCCGTTGGGGTCGAGCTGGGGCGTCCAGCCCGGACGGGGGCGGTAGTCCAAGCACACGATAAACGCCTCGAGTGAAGTGCCACGAGAGGACCGTGGTTTGGCACAGATCACCTCACCAAACAAATAGCTCAATTGGGCATAGAGAAGGTCGATATCTCGGCCACGGAAGATTTTGGCCACGAAAGTTCCCCCTGGTTTCAAGAGACATGTCGTTAATTGGAGCGCCAGAAGAATCAATTGCGCCTGGAGGTACTCGTCGAGGTCGTGGAGCCCCGTGACATCGGGAGCCCCGTCAGAACACACAAAATCCGCAGGCTCGCCACCAAAAATCTCCATAATCTTCTGGAGAGTCTTGGGGTGTGTGATATCGGCCTGGAGTGTCGTGACTCCAGGGATGGGTGTCATGGGCTGGAGGTCCACGGCAACAATTTTCGTAGAGCCCGTCGAATTAGCGTCCAGTTCGCCTGGAACCGCGCTACTTTCCGCCAGAGCGGCACCATTGCCTCCTAAATGCTTGCCAAAAAGCTCCCGGGCCAAAACCTGCGACCAGGAGCCCGGAGCGGCACAGAGATCCACCACTCTCCTCACACCCTTGAAAAGTTCAAACTGCTCGTTGAGATGGAGAAGTTTGAACGCCGAGCGGGCCCTCCAGCCCTCCTCCTTGGCCCGCCGGTAGTAGATGTCTCGCTTGTCCTTGCTGGACTTTCCCATAGCCTAGATTCCGCGCAAATTTCACTGATGAGCGCTATAAAACCGCCGCTATGATGTTGCAAAATTTCCAGTGCTGAGGCCCTCCCAGTGCAGACCTGTTGTGGCTCAACTGTTGCCTGGTAGCGCTGATCATCGCAGGCTTCGGAAAACATAATGCTCCTGTATATAGCACCTACGTGCTTCTACCGAACACCCGCGAGCACAAAAATTTCAGCGATCGCAAGAGGTTGCACTTACCCCCCCACAAGATGTTTGCTCGTGGGTCCAGAAGACTTGTGCTCCTGGCGGTGAGATGGAACAGTAGTGCTGGGGCCAACGGTGGAGTTCCGGCTTCCAGCGGAGCGAAAGCTGCTCCAGAGGCCGCGCAGTCGGTGTCTGAAACTGCGGCCTCTGTCGAGGCGAATGCCAGCTCTGGTGCTAGCAACGGCGCCAAGTTCCTTACCCCGGAACAATTTTTGGAGAAAAAGAAGGCCCAGGCGGTGGAGGATGCGCAGTACAAACAAGAACTCCTTCTGCACCCTCCTTCCTACACACCAAAGACGATTGTGGGTCACGAAGTGGACCCAACAACGAAGCGCCCTGTGCCGCTCAACGTTGAGCTCTTGCAGTACAAGCCGATCGTGTTGCCCAAAACACACGGCCACAAGGTGGCAGCGCTTGTTTTGCGGGGGTACGAGAAACCAGAGCTCGATCGCATGGCTGAATTTGCCATGAGAGCAGCCTTCTATTTGGGCATCCCTTGCAGTGGCCCCACCAGTCTCAAGGTTCAGGAAAAGCTCTACACGGTGATCAGATCGCCTTTTGCACAGGCCAAGTCGAAGGAAAATTTCAAGCGCTACACTTACGGTCGCAGGGTGGACGCCTTTGACGCGACCTCTGATGTTATAGACGTCTGGTTGTCGTTTATCAACAAGCACAAGGCGGAGGCCATCGAGTACCAGGCGTCAATATTTTCGCGCGAGGGCTTGGAATTTGCTGCCGATTTGCAGCTGTTGAGCTCCGAGGACTTGAAGATGCCCGCAGCGTACCAAGGCCTTGACGACCCCGTGTCGAAGAAGGTGGAGGAATTGTTGGGCTCGGACTCGTTCAAGAAGTTTTTCGACGAGAAGTAGCCGTGCATTCATATCGAGGCGTGTCCTCATCTGTACATAATGTCACATAGACCAATTGGTGTAGAGCATTTAATGATTGCTGAGGGTGAGAGCTTGATGAGAACGTGCTGAAAGCTTGAGGAGAGCATTGAGAGAGCGGGCTTGAGTAGTGACTGGTAAGTGCAGATCAGCTGATCCAGATCTACGGAGAAACCAAAATCTTTACTCTATTCTATGTTACAGTTGTGGCCATATGACCTATCCATACAATTGCCAGTCCTCTTCCTCCTCCTCGTCCTCTGCCTCCTTGAGCTGGCGCAACTCCTCCTCCAACTTTTCTTTGCGCTTGGCTTCGGCCTCCACAACATCAAACCGACACAAGGGGCACGTGGAGTTCATTTTGAGCCACGGAGCAATGCATTCCAAGTCGAAAATATGGCCCTTCTTCCCCAGACACGGAAGCTGCACCAACAACGGGTATTCGTTATCCACAAAACGGTTGGTACAGATAGGGCAATCTGCCGTTTGGGCATCTGGAAGCTCCTTGAGCGAGACCCGGGGAAGCGAGTCCAAAAAACGGTCCGAAACGCCGGACTTTTTGTGGTCGGGCCCGAGGGTCTCGAGCAATTGGCCCGCGAGATCGGACCCATCCTCGGTGGCCAACAGCTGGAGCGCTCTGGCAAATGACTCCTCGAGGCTGGCACCTTGTGACTCGGCACCAGAGCTCAAAAACGAATCGATGGCATCGGCAAGCGTGCGGTGGGTGCGGTGGCGGGAGTCGCTGGACCCGGAAGCTCGCGCCGTTTGCCGGAGGTTGTGGTCGTCTGCGGTTAGTGGGGAGAGCAGGAGATCCAGCGGCACACCAGGAATCTGGCACGGGATCGGGGCCCAATGTCCAGGCCCAAGTTCCAGATCCGAGGGGCTACGTACCTTCGTAGGTTGACATTTGGCTGAAGAGCGTGGGGACGGTGATGGTGCGAGTGGCGCTCTCTGGGGGCAGCTCTCGCCACTGATCGCCGATCCTGGCGCTGGAGCCGGGCACTCGAAAGTTAGTCGTTCCTGCACACAATCAGATCAAAATCTGACTCTACTTCTGCCCTGGAAAGTAGAAATTCCCGAAAAAAGCTCCAGGCGTCATAGAAATAGGCTTCAGGCCTTAGTGGTGGCTTGATAATGTTGAATTGGACCCATTATTGAACAAATGGAGACCCTAGAATTAAAGGTACTGCATATAATGCAAGGGTCCCCTGGCCACGAGCGGAGCGAGCAGAGCCCCACGCAGTGGCCCTCCCCGGGCAGGGGCCAGCGGAGCGTCACCGATACCCCCAGCAGTCCCGGCAGCCCCATGGGTTCTGGAGAGTGGGCGGTAGCTCGCCCGCTCCGCTGGCCACTTCGTGGAGATCCCTGCGGGGAGCTGTTCTCTGCGGAGGCCTATGGAGGGCCGCTAGGGCCTCGTGTCTACAGGCGAATGGGGGCCCATTAGGGGCGTGTATTGGTACAAAGGGGGACAGTAAGACCCTGCGGTCAGCTCATGCTCTCGTCCAGGTGCTCTGAGGCCTCCACGAACTCCCCAGAGAGCGCGTAGGAGAGGGCTGGGTCTCTTTCGGTGAGACGATCGAGTCCCAGAGGCCCAGGGGCAGGTGGGTCCGGGTACTTTGTGCTCTCCGCGATATAATTCGTCGCAGGGGCCTGGACTACGCCGTAGGGCCGGGACGAGGAGAGCGAGCCCGAGAGCGAGCGTGGGGGCGTCTGGGACGAGAGCCAGAATCGCGACGGTGAACCGCCAACGGACGTGGGGTCCAAGTTCGGAGAGTCGGGCACCGGCACGCGCATGGGAATGCTCTGGGGTGCGGTGCCGAGTCCCAGGGTGTGGCCAGGGCCATAGCCGGGGGCGTAGACCGTGGACATGTGGGGGCCGTAGCCTGCAGCGTAGGCAGCGGGCGCGTAGGGGGCAGGGGCATAGGCCCCGCCATAGGCCGTGGAACTGTGGCCGCCCGGGGCATATGGTGCTCCGGGTGCCGGCATGGCCGCGAGGTTGGTAGCGGAGCCGCCGTGGGGGAGCCGTTTCTGGTGCAACTGCGTCAAGGAGTGGCGCGACGAGATGTTGGGGAAGGAGCTCTTCCGGTCAAGGCCGGGGTGCACTGGGAATGGCAGGGCCGGATGCGAATGCAGGGGGGCCGGTGGCTGGAGGATCTGGGGCGGCTGGGGCTGTAGCTGAGGCTGGGGCTGTAGTGCCGAGAGAAGCTGTGCGGGAGTGGCTTGGGGGATGGGTTCTAGCGGCGGTACCGCAAAGCCCTTGGTGACCTTTGGCCCCTCGGGCTGCACTGAGAGCGAGAGGAGCGAGATGGTGGACGACGACGGAATCATGCGGCCGTCCATTTCGTTGCCCACGGACGAGGCGAGGAGCTCGGGCTCCGGGTGGTCGTCGGCGCAGGATTTCTCGTCCAGGAAAAAGAAGCCGCTGGGATCCAGCGGGGCCTGGGCATCTGTAGGGAAGCTGTGGGCGGGTTGTGAGGAGGTGGGCGCTATGTCAATGGCGTGGGAGGGCTGGTGGCCCGGTGGCAACTGGAGGCCCAGAGGCAGCTGGAGGCCCAGGGACAGCTGGGGACTCTGGGACAGGTGCGCGGGCGAATCTGCGTGGTCCGGTCGGGGGTCGGGCTCATGGAGCGAGAGATTGTCGAACAGGTGGTCGAGGGCGCTCATGGTGGTGGAGAGCCACTGGAGGCCACGGGGCGGCCAGGAAAAGCAAAGGCGTGCGAAGTAGCAACGGCCTGGGGGAGCGACGGCCTGGAGGGAGTAACAGCGGGGGAAGAGTTGTGGGCGGAGGTGGCACGGGGAATTTGGTGGGGCGGTGTGGGTGTTGATAACAGCGGGGCCGAGTTGACGGCTGGATTTGGTGCTGAGACGACGATTACGAGCTGCGATTAGCGACGCGGGCTCGGGGAAGATAAGCGCCAGGGTCGAGGATTGGCGCGGCGATAGGCGTGAGCGCGGGGTGTCCAGGGGCTGGCAGGGCGTGGCAAGAGGTGGGCGGAGGAGGTGGGTGGCGGCTACAAATAGGGGCAGGGCTGGAGGTGCCAAGGGCTGGACGGAGCAAGGCTGGACGGGGCAATTTATGAGTCAGGCCCTGGGCCAGAAGAGGCGCGGGGCATGGGCTACGGGCCGTGGCAGAGACGAAGGCAGAGGGTGGGCGAGTTGACGGTGCGATAGAGCGGAGAACAGAGAGAACAGAGAGAACAGAGAGAACAGAACACAGAGGAGAGCCAGGGGCTAATGGCTGGGCGCTACTGAATAGCGGCGACTGCCACTGTCGATCGCTGCGTCTCGACAACGGTCACTGGCTGACGGCTCGCTATCGGAGGCTCAGGGCCTATCAAGGCGCGAACAATGGGCGCCTATCGCTCGCCGCTGATTGTAGTGCCCCGCAAATACCCAGCAGCTGCTGGTGCCGACCCTGGGCGCTCCGGATAGAGGGACAGGGTGAATTTGCTCAGCACAATATCCGAGCCAGGACCCACCCTCACCGTCGCCCATGTCGCCCGTGCGTTGTTTCCTCGCCCTTTCCCTTCCCTTCCCTCGCCCTCTCCCCTCCCTTCCCTCGCCCTCCTCTCACCCAACGCCCGTACTTCGCACCTACACGTGCCAGCTGCTCCGTTCTATTCCTTGCGCTCATCTCTACGCCGCTCTATTCACGAGGACACCTACCGGTAGCTTCTCGCCCCTAGCTGGTGCCTCGTATCACCCTCAACGTTAAGGCTCAAGGCCTTGGGACTGCCCTCTCTGGGTCCGAGCGTAGCGTCAAACAGCTGCCGGCAGGCATTCAAGGGCCCTGCCCACGGTTCCGGGTCCGCTCCGTTGGCCACTCCGTGGAGGCTCCTGCGGAGGGCTGTCCCCTGCGGGGGGTCCATAGTCCCGAGCGTAGCGAGCAGAGCCCCACGCAGTGGCCCTCCCCGGGCAGGGGCCAGCGGAGCGTCACCGATGCGCCCACCAGTCCCTAGCAGCGCCATGGGAGCTCGAGAGTGGGCGCCCGCCCGCGGTAGCTCGTCCGCTCCGCTGGCCACTCCGTGGAGGCTCCTGCGGAGGGCTGTGCGCCGGCTGTGCAGCGCGGTCACTTGAAGAGGCGCTTCAACTTCGACTTTTTCTTCTCCTTCGGGGCGGGCTCGGGCGCCAGCGACGAGGAACGCGTCTTGTAGTGCAGCGGGACGGAGCTAGCGGCGGAATCCAGGCGCTGGGGCGAGGGCGGGGCCGGGGAGAAGTTCTGGGCGAAGCCCTGGGCGACAAGGGGGCGCTGGGGCGGCGTTTCGAGGAGGAAGGCGGGCGCGCGGGTGGGCCGGGCGCGCACCTTGTCCCAGTGCAACTGGAGGTCCGCGCGGGACTTGGCCAGGTCGACGTTCTGGAGGCCGATGAGGAAGTCGCGCGGGCGCAAGATGGACTCGGAGCCGAGGAAGAAGTCGCGGGTGTTGCCCGAGGCCTCGGACAACTCGTAGACGGAGCGCATTTCCGAGTAGGTGACGCCGCCCGCGACGAAGCAGAAGATGCGCTGCTTGGGGCGGGCCACGAGCGCGGCCGAGACCTTGGTGGGGTGCTGGGCCCACGAGGCCTTGATGCGCGGGTTGCGGAGCGACGCGGCGGTGTCCGGGCGGCTCTTCTCGCGGAACGGGTGCTCGGGCTCCTCCTCGAGCGGCTTGTCGCGGAAGTAGGGGAACCAGTCCTCGTCGGACTTGAAGTGGGCCACGTCGCCCAACACCGCCTTGACCGCCGGGCCGAAGCGCGAGGTGTTGAAGGTGCCCTCGTTGTTGATGGTGTGGAACTCGGTGCGCTGGAGCCGGTCCGCGGCCGCGGGCTTGACCACCGAGAACCCCAACTTCTCGAGGTTGGTGAAGCAGCGCTGGGTCACGCTCTCCACGTGCACGTCGCTGAGGCCGATGAACTTGCCGAGCTTGCGGAAGTCCGCGTCGATGAGCCCGCCGCGGTAGAGCGCGTAGATGAGCACGAGGCGGATCTTGTCGTTGACGTGGAGGTCGTGGCGGGCCAAGAGCACCACGAGGTCCTTGGCGAGGCTCTTGCGGTGCACGCCCTCGAACGAGCAGCCCTTGGCGGCGCAATTCTGCTCGAAGTCGGCGGCAAACTCCGCCAACTTGCGCTCGGCGTTGATGTCGAGACAGGTGTCGATGAGCAGCTTGTGGAGCGTGACGTGGCGGCGCTCGTCGTCGAACCCGCGGAGATGCGCCACCACGTACATGAGGTCCGCGGAGGTGGTGGCGCGCGCACGGTCCACCATGAGCGGGTTCTTGGCGATGAGCTCGCTGATCTTGGCCATGATCAACTCCGAGCTCTCGATGATGTGGAGGTGGCGGAGCGACACCCAGTCCGCGTCCGTCTCGTCCGTGAGCGCGACCTCCACCTCCGCGCTCTCGCCGCGCTCGTTCTCGGACCGGTAGCGGTACACGCCGTCGTGCTCGAGCGACGGCACGATGTCCATGGCCATCGCCTGGTACAGGAACTCGTGGAGGAGCGGCGCGTAGAGGTCCATGGAGCGGTCGGTGATGAGCAACACCGAGCGCGGCCGGTTGTCGAGCGGCGGCGGGAACTGCTCGTTTTTGCGCGCGTACTCGTCGATCATCAGCTGGAACTCGCTGGCGATGATCTCGGGGAGCCGGGACGCCGCGTGCTGCGCCTCGGGCGACCGGTAGAACCGCACGAGCGGGTACTCGCCCGTGATGGCCATCACCGTCACCAACAGCCGCGCCGCTCGCGCGATCTGCTCCATGATCAAGTCGCGGCAGTTCTCGTTGTAGTACACGGGCATCGAGTTCGGGGTGTGCGGGTCGCAGCGGAAAACACGCGCCTCGTCGCCGTAGAAGGTGAACGGGAGGAGCCGGAAGGTGGCAAAGTACCGCGGGTGCCGCGCCTGGAACTGGTCGAGGTGCTGGGTGCTGGGGACCTCGGTGATGAGCGCGTGCGCGGCCTTGTAGCGGCCCACGGTGGCGTCGGCCGCGATGCAGTTGACGTTGAGCTCGGTGGGCGCCACGAGGTACAACGCCTCCACGAACGGCTGGATCTTGCGCGGGGAGTCTATGAGCTCCACCAGCGTCACGTACCGGAGGAGGGTGTCCTTGGGGACCACGCGGTAGAGCGAGGCCTCCACTGCGTCGTCGATCACAAGGCACGCGAGCGTTCCGGGCGGCGACCGCTCCTTGATGGCGGTGAGCACGTACTGGCGCGCAAGGGTGAGGAGCGACATGGGGGCGGCGGGTGGGGAATTGGGGGTCGACTTGGGAGACGAGGGGGGAGGGTCCTGGAGAGGAGGGGGCCCTGGATCACTGGCTGGCGCTAGTGCCGGGAGAGGGGGCGGGTCTAAGGCAGTGTCGGGACTAAAACTGCCTGTGGCTCTGTCTATGTCCCTGGGCTCGTCCTGGACTCGTCCTGGGAACGTTCTGGGCACGTTGTGGGCTCTCTCGGGGCTCTGGCTGTGCACTGGGCTCAAGGTCGGCGCTTCTCTCGCTGCTGCTCTCGCTGCTGCTCTCACTGCTGCTCTCGCTGCTTTTCTCGCCACAGAAATCAGACGGCGACTTCACAAATGTCCTGGCTCCTTACTGCGGAAGTTTCAGCAAATCCCACGGTCTCTGGGCAAAGAATGCACGGCCCTGGAAGGTCCTGGCACCTGATCGAGGGCAACGAATTGCGTAAACAGCCGCCTGTATACAGCGAAACAATGGCCCAAAGAGGAAACTTTTGGGGCTTGGGCCTGCCCTGCCCTGTGATGGAGCCCGTGCCCGGCTTTCCTGAGCTTTCACCTCGAGGCACCCCGGCAGCTGCGGAGGGACATTTTCTTGGAACATTGGCTCCAGAGCTGGGTCCAGAGCTGGGTCCAGAGCTGGGGTCCATGACTGGGGTTCCGCCTCTCTGTGGCTCGCTAGGACCCCTTCTGCTGGCGCGCGCACCCAGGGGTCTCCCTCGGTGCTGCTTAGAGGGCAGACAAGAGCAGGGCCCCGGCGAAAATGATCGCAGGCCCCTCAATCCTCCAAAGGTCAAACCTCTACTATTTTCGGCCGCTTTTGGACACTTTCCCTCAATTTCGGGCATCGGGACTCAGTTTCCGGCTCCGCTGGCCACTTCGTAGACACCCCGGCGGGCGGCTAGCCCCTGCGAAGTGCAGGACCTCCCGAGCGCAGCGAGCACAGCCCCACGCCAGTGGCCCTCCCCGGGCAGGGGCCAGCGGAGCGTCAAGCAAAAGCCGCCTCTCGGAGTCCGCTCCGCGGGCCACTTCGTGGAGACCCCTGCGGGGAGCTGTCGCCTGCGGCGGCCCAGAAATCAGAGGCCCGGTGCCCTCTTGATCTATTCCTGTATATAAGTTTCTACGACCACTGAATGCCCCGCCCACATCCTCCAGCATCCTCCAAAAACTGTAAAGCCAGGTCATATAGTGCGCAGTACACTGTTAGTACTACAAACCGGCCTTAAAGTAGCAAAACAAGGTCTTTTTGGTCTTTTCGTGTGGCCCTTTTGAGCCTGAGGTAAGAGTACGGCATATAAGCCCTTGTCACAACCGGCGCTTGTTGTCGCTAAACCCGCGCTCTTTTCCCCGAGCGTAGCGAGCAGAGCCCCACGCAGTGGCCCTCCCCGGGGAGGGGCCAGCGGAGCGTCAAACAGCCGCCGGCGGGCGCTCACATTTTTGGACGGATCCATCGTCCGCTCCGCTGGCCACTCCGTGGAGGCTCCTGCGGAGCGCAGCCCCCTGCGGGGGTCAGACTCCTAAACCTGTATATAAGCATTTGCACCCAAACTGTGCTCCGACACTTGGCCCCAGGTGTCTCTTAAAGAAAAAATAACTATTCTAAGTTGGCTATTCAGGCGAAACGAGTCTATTTGCAGCTTAAAAAGACCAAAAATGGCCCATTTTGGCCGTTTGCATGGGTCCTTTTTCTCCCGAGGTAAGGGTACGGCATATAAGCTTTCGACCTATCACGCCTCGCACGCCCCGTCAGCGCGCGCTAGGCGAGGGCCCCGCTAAACGCTCGCGTGCTGCCAGCGCAGTGCGAACTATAGACCCAGCGCCGCTTTTGCTTCTGGCTCTTCCTGGTGACACCTCGGCGCAAAGTTCTCCAAAATCACCGGAAGCTCGGCGACAGTCCAGCGGAAATCATCGGCCCTTCAGCGAAGAAGCCCCACCTTATCGCAAGACCCGCCCGCAGTTTCTGCCGCTCTATGGCTCTCACTGCCGTTCGATGGTCCTGAGATCGCACTCCCGAACGGAGTCCATGGCCCTCCCTGGCCCGACCAGGGACCCCAGCGACCCGGAGTCTCGCCAGGGACGTCATGGCACCCCGGGCCCCCTCCAGGGGCTTCAAGTTCCGGGCCTCAGTCGCCCCGGCGCCCATAATTTCTCCCACAGTCGCTCCCACTCCCTGCCCACCCAAGGGCCCAGTGGCCGTGTCCACGGGCTCTCCGATGGCCCCTACGTGGACGGCGGTTCCCGTGACCGCTCTCGAACGCCCTCGGGCTCCAACGACCAGGCTCGACGCCCAGACTTCCGCTCAGATCGTCCCCCAATCGGCCCCGGATCCAACGGCCCCGCCTCGCTAGCGGCCCGCTTGGCCCCCCATCTCGGCGCCACCGCGTGCATCGCCGCCTGGTACTTCTTCTCATTGTCTATTTCCGTCTATAACAAGTGGATGTTCGGCCCGGGGCTCGATTTCCACTTCCCGGTGCTCATCACGTGCTTCCACCAACTCTGCATCTTGGCGCTTGCGGCCGCTGTGTTGTACTGGCGGCCCGAGCTTCGCCCAGGGGACCACGACACACGGGCCGGGGCCCTTGCGCCCGCAGCGCCCAAATTCTGGGCGTCGCTACGCATCCCCATGGCCGTGTACGCCCAGATCGTGCCCTGCTCGTTTGCCGCCGCCTTGGACATCGGCCTCTCCAACGTGTCGTTCCAGTTCATTTCCTTGTCGCTCTACACGATGGTGAAGACTCTGTCGCTCATTTTCGTGCTTATTTTCGGGCTTCTGTTTGGTCTCGAGCGGTTCCGCTGGAGCTTGGTGCTCATAGTGGTGACGATGCTGTGCTCGGTGTTGCTCATGGTGAGCGACCGGGGGGCCCCGGCGGATGCGCCCGCGGACGGACAGAGCTCGCTCGGGGTCTTCTTGGTGCTCGGTGCCTCGGTGATGTCGGGCCTTCGCTGGTCCTTCACCCAGTTGCTCCTCAAGCACAACCCCCACACCTCCAACCCCATCAGCACCATCTTCTTCCTCTCGCCTGCGCTGTGTGCCCTTCTCTTTGTCTTGGGCCTTATCTTCGAGGGCTGGCACAACTTCATGGCCTCGCCCATCTGGGAGGTCCACGGCGTCCTTGGCACCATCCTGCTCATGGTGGTGCCCGGGGTTTTGGCCTTTTTGATGACAGTCTCCGAGTTCAAGCTCTTGTCGATTGCCCCAGTCATCACGTTGTCGATTGCGGGAATTTTCAAGGAGCTTTTGACAATATTGCTCTCGTCGTTGATCTTTGGCGATACCTTGACCTGGGTCAATTGCATTGGCTTGGTCTTGACGTTTTTGGACATCATCTGGTACAACTACTACCGCTACACGCAGCGCGAGGAGTACGTGGCGCTTCCGGGCGAGGAAAACGACGCAGACATCCCGTTGAAGGAAATATGAGCCGTGGGGGTGGCTGTGGGACTGCTGGAGAGCATCTGGAGGACGATTGGAGGGCATCTGGAGGGCATCTGGAGGGCAGCTGTGGAGAGAAACTGTCTCGGGTCTCTTGTGGAGCCCCTGGAGCGTCTCTGGAGCCTGAGGACTGGCTTTTAGTCAGACGGCGGCCCGTTACTTTCATGACCTTTGGACTATGCCAATTGACCAGCTCTGACCAGCCCAGGCCCAGAACCGTACTCTTCTCAGCGCTGGCCCCAAGCTTTCCTACATTGGCTGCGTTTATCGTCTATTGAGGGTAATACATGGGTCCTTGGGACCTTGGGGGTGGAAATTAGTTAGAAGTTTCCAGAGGCGATGGTTCCAGAGCAGACCCTGAGCCGGTGGCCGGGTGCTTGAGCGCATGTCGGCGGCTATTTGACGCTCCGCTGGCGCCTGCTCGGCGGGAGCCACTGCGTGGTGCTGAGCGAGCCCCGCAGGGGGGAACAGCCCTCCGCAGGAGCCTCCACGGAGTGCCAGCGGAGCGGACGACAAGCCGCCGGCGGGCGCTGGTGCTCTGAGGAGACCCAGATCCACTGGCAGTTCCATGACGCTCCGCTGGGCGCCTGCTCGGCGGGAGCCACTGCGTGGTGCTCAGCTCGCTGCGCTCGAGGCCCGGGGACGTCGCTGGAGTCTCGGCTTGTGGGATCCTGGCGGGCCCTGGGGGTTCCTGAGGTTCCTGAGGGCCCTCGCATCCCCAGAAAAGCTGCTCAGAGGCCACGGCCTATCGCCACAGCCTCATTAATGCATAGAATACACGAAGGCGAACCCTTAGTAGAGGAAGTCAGTTAGACCCCACGAGCCATGGGGCCCGGGGGCGCTCACCCCCAGCTCAGAGCAAGAGAATGGCAAAGAAAAACACCGCCGAGAACGCCCAGAGACTCGCGCCCTTGGAGCGCCCCCAGTCAGGGCGCGAGACCGCCACGTGGGCCGCCGCGGCCTTGCTCGACGACGACGCGGTGGTGGTGCTGATGAGCACGGGGATGGCGTTGGCGGACGCAGACAGCGCCACGATGATCTCGCCGGACTTGATGGTGATGCCGGAGAAGCGGGCCGGGATAGACTCGCCGCCCAAGTCGCCAGTGGTGGCCGCGTTGTAGGTGAGGGTCAAGTTCTGGAGGCTGGTGTAGGGGGTGGCGAAGGGGATGGAGCCCGAGCGAATGGCGCGCACGGACGAGTTGCCGTACAGGGAGGCGATGTCCGAGGGCGCGGCCCACAGGGACGGGTGGGCGGTGGAGTAGTCGGCAGTGTCCACCGAGATGCTGGCGTTGACATTGGCGAGGGCCACCACCCCTGCGGCGTTGTCCACCGCGAGGTAGACCGCGCCGAGGAACGGGAGGCCGAGCGACGAGAATCCGTGGTCCGAGGAGGGCAAAAACGCCAAGTAGCACGCGGGCAGCCCGTCGGAGAACCGGAGCCGGTCGGTGGCGTTGTAGTAGGCGTCCACGAGGAACGAGTTGAGCGGGGCCTGGACCGTGAGGGGCCCAAGCTTGAAGTTGAGGAAGGCGTTGGCGGCGCGGAGCGCGTCGCACTGGACAATCCAGCGGTCCACGTCCGCGATGTAGAGCGCGTTGGTCTGCACCGCCAAGTTGACCAACACGCTGAGCGGCACGAACGAGTAGATCAGGCGCGAGTCGAGCAACACGGGGAGCGGGTCGTCGGAGTCAAAGAGCGAGATGGTGGCGCCGGTGCCGGAGTTCTCCACCACGAGGTCCAGCAAGGGCACGATGGGCAACTTGAGGCGGCTGATGAAGTCCGCGCGGTCGCCGGAGAACTTGGGACCCGTGTGCGGGAGCATGTCGAACGCGTAGAAGTGTCCGGCGAGGTAGTGGCTGTCGACGGCGCCGGGGATGAGCTGGCCGACCGCCGCGGTGGGGGAGCTGGCGTTAAAAAACCAGAGCGAGTACGACGGGCTCTCGATGTAGCCAAGCGCGTGGAGCGTGTCGAGGAACCCGGAGCCCGTCGGGTTGCCCGCGAGCCCGAGGCCGCCGAAAAACAACGTTGTGTCGTTCACGTCGACGAAGGTGAAGTTCTGTAGCTCCACGAGGCGGTCGCCCAGCGCCACAAACGACACTTCGTCCGTTAGGAGCACCCCGTTGGCCACGATGTCGTTGATGTAGGGCAAATCGTACGGCTCGCCGTTGTAGATGCCGGTGGGGGTCGGGTCCGCGAAGCTCTGCGCCACCAGCGTCTTGTAGGTGCCCCCCTCGGCACACTCGGAGATGTAGTCCAAGTAGTTGGAGGTCTCGGTGGCCCAGTAGGAGGTCCCGTAGTGGGTGACGGCCGACAGAATGAGCAGGTCCAAGTACAGGCAGTCGTAGAGGTCGTTGCCGTTCATGACCCAGAGCTCCGGCTGCACCAAATCGACCCGTAGCCCCACCGCCGCGCCGCCCACCTTCATGTCCGCGTTGTAGTACTGCTGCGAGAGGTCGTCCTTGGTGAGAATGAGCTTGAAAAGGCGCTTGTCGCCGCTGTTTTCCGCCACTTGCGCGGCCGAGCTGGTGGTGGTGGCGGTGGTCTGCGCCGAGTTGACCGACACTTTGCCGATCGTCACCATCACGCGGCTGTCGCTGGAGGTGCTGGGCGTGACGAGTGTCGTCGAGTGGACGGTGGTCTGGTCGGTGGTGCGGTCTGTCGTGCGGTCGGTGGTGCGGTCTGTCGTGCGGTCGGTGGTGCGGGCGGTGGCAGAGACCAAGAGCGTGGAGAGAGCGGGGGAGTCGCTCGTGTTCTCGATGGCCAGGGGCGTGGTGCGGTCTGCGCCCTGGGCGAGCGCCCAGAGGAAGAGAAAGACAAGTGCTGCCCTCATGGGCCGTTGTGGGTGGAGGGTTGGCCTGAGAGTTGGCCTGGGAGTTGGCCTGGGAGTTGGCCTGGGAGTTGGCCTGGTGGGGGCTGCACTGGGTCCTGCCTATGGCTCCTGGCTATGGGTCCTGGCCCGAGCTCTGGCCTCAGTTCTGGCCTGGCTGGCTACGGCTCCTGGCTCCTGGCTCAGTGCTCGTGCTGACTCCAGGAATCTGCTGCGTTTTTTCTGGTAGAAGCTGCGCCACTTTGCTCCTCTGCTGTCCAGAAGCTCCAGTTCCTCTGCTGTCTGGGGCCGTGGCTGTAGAAGTCTCGCCTCCGGTGTCCAAACGCCGCCAAATTCACACGCTGTATCCCGTGAGCCCGTGCGAGCGTTCCTGTAAAATTCAGGGTCGGGAGTCGGCGTCTGCGTGGCGCTGCGTGGTCTGTGTACGCTGTGTTGGTGTGTCGTGAGCCGGTGCGTGCGAGCGGAGCCGAAGTCCGCGCCCAATTTGCGCTCGTTCGCGCCAAGTAGCGCCGTTTAGCGTCTCACCCGCTAAAATAGCGGGCCCATGGCGCGGCTCTCGCTGTCGCTGTGGCTCTCTATTTTTAGGCTACGTTGCGAGCCCTGCCTCATCTCTTCAAAAACCTTCTCACTATTATGCGGCTGAGTCCCAGCTATCGGCTGGAAAAGTGGTTGAAATTTGCTGAAAATTGCTTGCAGCTATTTCTAGAGCCACTGGTGGGCCTTCGCTTTTCAAATTCCGAAAATTTCTGTATGGCCAGGCAATTCTTTCGAATACCTTTCGATTTGTGTAACTTTTAAGGATGCTTATGTCATCGCTTCGGGGCCGTCTTTTTCTTCTGCTCTGGCTTGAGCTTTGGCTCTGCTCTCGGGGTTTCTCTCATTTTGGGGCGGAACTTGATGGTTTAGCCTTTTGATAGGCAGGGGACTATTGTGCTGGCTTTTCCGAAGCGTTTTGCGGAGAGCTTCGGAATTTGGGGCCGGAGGCTACGCAGTGTAGTGGCCGTTAGCCCCGCGCGAGCTTTGCAGCCAATGGTAGGCACAAGCCGGCAGCCCCACAGACCCTTAAATGAACTGCAAATTTGACAGACGTCTTCCTAGATTGTAGAGATCAAGCTCACAAATTTTCGGGGAAATTAGAGCTTCATAGGCCGTCGTGCTTCTGATGATAGATGCTGAAGAATAATATATTGATCCTGTATATAGTCTTGGTCTGCGAAGATGCAGGCCGCTCATAACAAAGGCCATTCCCAGCCTTTTGTAGCCGTAGAAGAGTCAAAGGAAGGCTCAGTATCTGAACTCGAGGAGGTGCAGAACACAGCGCAGCAGTTGGAGGCTCACAGGGAGCTCATTACTGCACATAAAGCGGCGAGTTCGGGTCTGAGATCGAGCGCCTGTTGAGCATCGGCCGAAGGTCAGGCCGCCGCTGAGAGACCTCAGGGTATTAATAAGCCCTGGAATTTAGATAGAAGCACGTCAGAAGACCCAGCAGTGAAGGGGACGGCAAGAAAGTGGAAACTTTTGCAGAAAGTTTTGCAAAAGCAGCTCAGCACGGGGCCAAGACAGGACCAAGTGTCAGAACAGGCCACCACCAACGCCACGGCGAATCAGAACTCCGCTGCAGCCAGAATTTAGCCCCTTTGGACTTTGAATCTGAGGCGGCCTCCTTCTGTTTAGTGTCTGAAATTTTGCAAAGTTCTGGGCAGTTCAGTGAGCTCTACATTGGGTTTTTGTCCCAGAGCAGATAGCTTGGCGATTGGTGTTTTGGGCATTTTTTTTTGCATTTTCAGAGCATTTGAGTGCTTCCAGTGCTTTCAGCCAGCGACTTTGATTGTTTCCGGTGTTTTCCGGCGTCTTTCAGTGCTCCAGTTCACCGCTTTCAGTTCCTGCTCAAGCTTCAGTGCTCCAGCTAAACAGCTCCCGTGCTCACGCCGTAGCTCAGCTACCGATTGCCCTAATTCCCCACAGCCTCCACCATGCGACGGCTCAAGGTTGGCATCAAGCCGCAGCTCATCATCCTCGTGTGCTTCTCGTCGCTCTTCTCACTCCTCATCCTCGCGGTGGTCTCCACCGTCTACTTCACCCACACCCTCTCCAATCTTCGAGCGGAGCGACTACAGGTGGTCTCGCAGCTCAAAACGTCCCAGATCAAGCAGCTGGTGGAGTTCATCTTCTACCAGGTGTACTTTGTGTCCACCAAGGAGTCGCTCTACTCGCCGCTCATCTCCAACAAGGCCGGAAACGACTCAGAGAGCGCATTTTCTGGGGCCCAGGACACCCTTGACCAGTTCCTCGAGTCGTCCGAGTTGTTTGCAGCCGCCAGGTTGTACAACTTGAACCTCGAGGTGATGCTGTCGAGCTACAACAACCTCACCAACATCTCGGCGCCTATCTTGGACTACTTGTTCCCACTCGCGGAAAATGCGTCCATTCCCGAGCCCTTGCTCCTCTTGGACTCGCTGGGGTACTCGCTGTACTTTTCCGGACCCGTGAGCAACTCGCTGGCGGCCAATCTGCCGTACTTCATGGGTCTCACCATCCCCGTGTACGCCAACACGTCGATTTTGCTCAACGAGCCGTCCATTGCGGGCTACTTGAGCGTGGTGGCGAGCGCGGAGAACATCCGCAGCGCGGTGAACGACACCACAGGGCTGAGCGACGACTTCAGCGTGTTGGTGGTGCGACCGACGTACGAGGTGCCCGACAACTACTCCAGCAGCAACATCGACGGGTTCGCGGAGGTGTTTCCGAGCAGCGGGCGGTACCAGTCGTTCGAGCCGGGCGTCTCGTACGCGCTCGAGGACTCGCCGATGGTGGCGCTAGCGTTGGAAAGCACCGACGGGTCCGTGAACAGCATCCGCTCGCTCAACAGAAACTTCGCGGTGGGCTACACGCAGATTCAGTTGGACGACTCCACCATCTGGGCGGTGATCATCCAGCAGGAGCGCAGCGTCTTTTTGGCGCCCGTCAACAAGCTCCGCAACATCATCGTGGGGGTGGTCATCGGCATCGGGGCGTTCATGTGTCTCGTGACGTTCCCGTTGGCGGTGTGGTTTGTGCGGCCCATCACCAAGTTGCGGGAGGCCACCGAGGCGATCACCCGGTCCAAGAAGCGCGACAAGGCCACGCCGCCGCCGTACGGGCCGCCCAGCGTGAAGTCGGCGGGCAGCGTCGGGTCCACGGACCCCTCGACGCCCCAGCGCAACAGCATCCACTCGAGCGGCTCGCTCTACTCGGGCGGCATCCGGCTCCCGGGGCGCATCCCGCAGCTGAAATTCTTCTTCAAGGACGAGTTCACCGAGCTCTCGGAGGCGTTCAACATCATGATCGAGGAGTTGGACCGCCAGTACACGCACCTCGAGGAGCGGGTGCGGCTGCGGACCAAGGAGTTGGAGCTCCTGAAAATCGAGGCGGAGCTGGCCAACGAGGCCAAGACCGTGTTCATCGCCAACATCTCGCACGAGTTGCGCACGCCGCTCAACGGTATCCTCGGAATGACCGCCATAGCCATGGACGAGTTGGACTCGTCCAAGATCCAGGACTCGCTCAAGCTCATCCACCGGTCGGGCGAGCTCTTGCTTCACATTTTGACCGAGCTTCTCACCTATTCCAAGAACACCCTCAACCGCTCGCGCTTGGAGAAGTCGAATTTCCAGGTGCTAGAGATCGTCTACCAGGTGCAGTCGATTTTCCAAAAGTTGGCCCACGACCAGCGGGTCAACTTGAACGTTTTCTTGAGACCCAACGCCATTCGCAGGTTGATAGTGTACGGGGACTCCAACCGAATCATCCAGATCGTGATGAACTTGGTGTCCAACAGCTTGAAGTTCACGCCCGTGGACGGCTCCGTGGACGTGTCGTTCAAAATGAAGGGCGAGTACGACGCGGCGAGGTCGAAAGCCGCCGGTTTCCGCCGCGTGTACACCGTGGGCGAGGGCCCCGACGACTTCGTGCCCGAGAGCGCCGAGGTGGTGGAGTTCCCAAGTGAGGGGTTCCCGAAGGGCGCGGTGCGTTACCGCGGAAGCGACGACCGCATGGAGCGCCACGGTGCCGTGTCGAAGCTGCTGCCGGCGCAACTGCTGCCGGCGAAGCTGTTGCCGAAACTGTCTCCGAAGACCGCGGCTGCGCGGCTGGAGGCCTCACGAGGCTCCTCGAGCCCTGGCGGCGCCGGCGCCAGACCCCACCCGCTCCGCATGAACCGGTCGTTGCCGCAGCTTCCGCCACGTGGCTTGAGCCTCGACTCGGGCTTGCCCCTTGCTCCCCCCCGGCCCTTGGGCTCCAAGCGGACCCAGAGCGGCTCTGGCGTGCGCAAGGACTCGCTAGGCGCTCACTCGGGCGCTGGCCTGGAACAGGCCAAGGGCGAGCTGACCGCGCTGGGCTCTTTGGGCACTGATCTGAAGGCGGAGCTGAGCTCTGTGGGCACTGATCCGAAGGCGGAGCTGAGCTCGGAGCTGAGTCCCGCCGAGAAGCCCAGGGGCCCGGAGCCCAAGGGCCTGGAATTGCTCGGCCTGGTGCCGGCTCCCTCTCGCGCGCCTCAGGATGCCGAGGTGTCGAGTATCGCGACGCTTTCCAGCGGCGACTACTCGCGGCTTGTGAGCTCGGCGTTTGCAGACCCCGAGAAGCCTCTCCCGGCCCCGCCTCGCGTCTCGCGCGAGCTGGTGGCGCCGGAGATCGACGCGCAGTTGGTGGCGTCCATAGCGTCCGCCAATCGCCGCAACTCGGTTGCCTCGACGCCTCGTGCGCCCGCCATGGAGTACACGAAGAACAACAAGGCGTTCCGAATCAAGCGGCTCGCCCAGACCAAGACGTGGGTCCTCCAGATCCAGGTGACCGACACCGGTCCGGGGATCGAGACCGCGCTCCAAGAGAAAGTTTTCGAGCCGTTCGTTCAGGGCGACCAGACGCTCTCTCGGAGCTACGGCGGGACCGGGCTCGGGTTGTCGATCTGCCGGCAGTTGGCGACGATGATGCAGGGAACGTTGACGCTAAAATCGGAGATTGGCGTGGGCTCGACCTTCACCTTCACGGTGCCTATCCCGCAGACCCATGAGATCGACGTCCCAGAGTCCGAGATGGCCGAGTTCTGCGAGGACGAGTTCAATCCAGACAGCAAAATGAACCGCAAGGTGGCGTTTGACCTTGGCACCGGTGGCGAGAACGACCACGTGCCTTCCACGGACAACTTGCAGCTAGAGAAGCCTCATTTGATCACTCGTGGATCCACAGGGACCGCCAACTCGGCCAAATACAGCGACGCCAGCCACGACGAGCGACTCTCGAACTTGAAGATCCTCGTAGCCGAAGACAACATGGTCAACCAGGAGGTGATCAAGAGAATGCTTCGTCTTGAGGGCTTGGAGAACGTCACCATGGCCTGCAACGGGGCCGAGGCCATCGACCGGTTGTGCGAGAGTGTGCGCGAGGACGAGCCCTTCGACTTGATCTTCATGGACATCCAGATGCCTAAGGTGGATGGGCTCTTGGCCACGCGGCGCATCCGTGCCAACGGCTACGATAAGCCCATAATTGCGCTCACGGCGTTTGCTGACGAGAGTAATGTGCGCGAGTGCCTCAACAGCGGAATGTCAGGCTTCTTGTCGAAACCGATCAAGCGGTCCAGTCTCCACAAGGTGATTGCCGAGTTCTGCCCGAAAGAGCCAGATGCTGACCAGAGTGTATAATAGAGATAGTGGAGCGATTTTGTAGAGATGGGGTGAGTTCTAGTGAAGGGATGATGATTTCGTGCAGAGAAGGGGTGCGTTTTTAGTGTCCGTGGAGTCGTGACAAGAGATTGTATGGCTTGTGAGCCAGGGCGTGTTGCGTCCAGTGGCCGGAAGCCCTAGACCTTGAGAAACTTGGGAGCTAATGTCTGTTCTTTTTTGTTTATTATGCTTCTATTTGGTTCTCTTTTTTCCTGTTTTTCTCTTTCCGTTTCGGTTATTACTCTTCATGCCCTCGTTCTGGAACCTCTCCAAGAAAGGAAGTTTGAATGGCTGCGAAAACCACCTTCGGCATACACTGAAAATCTGGCTTCTCTTCTTGGAAGTTCTTTTTGTCTTGTATTCCTTCTTCCCTCTCTGCCCATATCAAATTGTCTTGATATGCTGAGCATGTTTGTATTTGTGAAGGAGTGTAAGCATTTGCACTGCGCAATGCGAGCCTTATCCTTCTTTATCCTTCAGAAGCCCAAAACCGCCAATATTCGACTTTTATTGTTATTTAGTGTTATTTAGTGTTCTTTCTGTCTGACATAGCAACTTTCAACAAGTGATAGTTAGCTCAACTGGTCTTTTTATTACTCTCACTCCTAGCATTTTCACCTTCTCACTGACAATGGGATTCTCCACAGGGCCCTTGGATGAACCCCCAAAATTGCACCTCAGACAACCCTTCTCCCGCATAAAAAGCTCCTGGAAAAGACCAAGCAAGGATTTCTTCAAAAACCACCTTCTTTACCATACAAAACGCACTGAGGGCCAACCACACGAGTCCAACACCCACTCTCGCACTCCTTCAGACGCTCTGTCTCTCTCGTCCCGCTCCCAGATGGCATCCTGCTCTTTCGACGTTCCCTCCATCTCATGGAGCAGCACTGTTTCTTTCTCTGGCTTTTCATCACTCGAGGCCATGAGAACTGGGTGCTCTGATATCTCGACACAGCCCCGATTCGGGGCTGGGCTCAGAGACATTTTTGATCGGGGCTCCTCTATCGGAACGGCCCCAACTGAGGATTCTCCTCCTGACCTTTGCGTGAAGTTTCCAGCGTTCTACTGCTTGTGCCCTCGCAGTGGGAGCTGCTTTCTGGTTGACAGCGATAAAGGCATCGACCAGAAAAGCAGGGCACACTCTCAAGCAACGGAAGGCAGTTTCAGAGGAGACTCGGATATCTTCGACCAGGAGGCCGAGCTAAGGGAGAGGCTTGCTAAAAATGAGGGCTCTCCCTCATCGGCTTTTGACTCCACAGATGCATACTCAATCGAAGACCGTCGCTGGAAGAACACAGCTGCCCGCAGGACTTCTGTGGACTTCAATAATGAGGAGTCACACAGGTACGAGCAGGGTCACAAGGTCGCCTTCTACCCAAAAGTCGTAGAGTGGTCCTATGACCCACAGGATCCCATTGAGGAGCTCTGTCTGGACAGCGCCTCCAACAGCATTGAGGAAGTCAAATCTTGCTTGAAGGTACCAACTTTGCTTTTTCCATACGTTGGGGAGGTTCTGGCACCTATGGCGTTGTGTGGGTGCCATGTCAGGTTTCATAGCCTCAGGAAGCTGTCACCAGAGTGGCAGAAATTGGACAGCCATAGAATGGTCAGCAGGGTCAAGTAGTGGATAGGCCAAGATAAATGAATGGTAAGGAAATTTTACTCGAGAATGCCTAACGGTTGCAACCTTGAAGTGGTGGCGGGAAGCGCAAGAAAGGCTGAGTATCACTCAACAATTAAATGGGTGTTATCCTGTTCAATCTGGCCCTTAAGAGCCCTCCACCTCAACGCGCTTTCTACAGAATTCACGCCGATAAATATTCATTCAGATGTAATTAGTAGTGGGCGACGGTGGCACCTAGGCGTCCTTGTGGCGCTTGTCCTGCAAGTCAGGCAATTGGATGGCCTTCACGGTGATGTAGGAGTTCTGGCTGTTGGCAATACCGGCATAGGCGTTGTACCAGGCGGCAAAAGCAGTCAAAAGCCCGAAAACTCCTGCTGCCTTCTTGACATTGACCTTGCCCAGGAACTCGGCAATTGCTAGTAACAAAAAGGTAATCGATAAGAAGAAGAATATCGAAAAGAATGCCACCGTGGACTTGAGGGTCAAGAGCATGAGGAAGAATGTGAAGATGAACCAGCCAATCAAAAATATCCCCACGGCGTTCGCCAACTCCGTGGTGTTATCGCCATAAGCAGCCACAATTCCAAAACTGTCCACCTGGATAGCAGCCCAGGAGCCCCAGAAACCTCCGTAGGAAGAGAGAGCGGCTCCACCAAAGGTGTTACCAACGGCGATTTCGAACATTCCAGCGACCAATTGGGCCAATCCACCGTAGAAGAAGGCAAGACCAACCACAATGTTAGGGATAGTGACACCTCTGGCCTCGCAGTTGATGAGCGAAAGCACAAAAGTAGTGAGCGCAAAGGCCGAGAGCCCTAATGGAGCGGGGTTGGCGAAGTTGTGCTTGGGTGGGGGCGATAAACCTGGGTTGAACGAACCACCGAAGGCCTGGACTAAGTCGCTTCTGAGGTAGCGCTCATTGCCGAATTGGATGTAGTCACCCTCGGTGTACACTTTGGTGATCTTGGAGCCGGAAGCGTCGTCATGGATAGACTGGGGCTTGTCCGTGACCTGGAAGGTGTGGTCCTGGGGCTCTTGGCTCTCTAAGTCAGACATGGCGTGTGTAGTAAGAGGTCACGTGCGGAAACTGTCGCCTGGAATAGAAAACTCTGATGCAAAACTCTGATGCTGTGATTCAGCAAGCGGTTCCTTAGATGTGGAAATACAGCAGCAGGAGCGAGTTCTGGTAAACAAAAGCCAGATATCTGGGGGAGAGATGACCTTAAATAGCGGAGCGGAGGTGATGAGGCTAACCCCGAACGGGCTGTAAAGTGCGGGCGGGATGCGGGGGTGTTGGAAGTCCGAGATCCGGTTCAAAATAACAAAGACCGGGCCCGGAAGTAAAAAATTGTAAGGGTCAGTCGAAGAAAGTCTCAAAGGAGTATTTAGTGTTTGCATGATGTGGGTACAAATAAAGCAATGTGTACAGAGAGGCGAGTGTGTTTAATTTTTCTAACATTTACACAATGCTGATGCTGAATGTGTGAGCGCTTGGACTTTCGAGTTCCGGAATGGTTTAACTGTAATTCCGGTCATTGATGCTCGGAGATTTTTTCAGAAGTGCGAACGGGCATCCCGTATCCCTGAGAGTGTCTCCTGAGCGAAGCCGAGGGATTCCTCTGTATTAAAAATTGTGGAGGGAGTGATCTACAGACAGAGAGCATAACCAGAGATACTGAAAGGTACAGGGAGAGACTGGAATACGGAGCGACTGCAAGAAGGTTTGTAGGAGGGTCCCCGGAGATGGGGTCATTACCCTGAGAGGGGGTCATTGCACTGAGGGTACACGAGCACCCGTTTCTTGTCCCTGTCTCAAAATGTGGGGTCGGACGCGGTGGGAGAATAGGCCAAGCCCCGAACTTGTGGCAGTTCCGGGCCAAATTCGGCTCTTGGGGCGTTTTCATGTCTAGTTCCGGTCATATAACCTTTTTATTTCCGGTATCGACCTCCGGAAGTCTCCAGATTCTGCTACCGGGAGTTTGGCCCCACCACCATGGGCCAATAATCGCCTCGTAATTGTAGTACCGGTCGTGTTGAGTCTAATCCTTCGTCTGTGGGGCTCTAGTGAGCTGAGCACCGGCCGTTAGTGTCTGTTGGGTTCAAAACTCGGCCTGTAGGCGGGGCGCAAAGGGGGGACCATTGGTGCTGGAGCTTAGCGCAGCCTTTGGCCCTGGCCCCCTTCGAATCCCCTCCCGCGCCATGCCTCCCTTAATGCCACCACCGGCTCGCCTTTATTGCTTTCTACACGCTCCTCTGTATCATTCGTTCTCTTGAGCTCATTTCTTGTCATTCGACCTCACCCCCGCCCGCCTGATACCAGCCCGCCACCTCCGCAGCGAGCGCGCTCACTCGCCCTCTGCGGGGCTTCTTCTTCGCCTTGGCATGACGCCACTTTTCCCTCCTGCACTTCTGGCGGCGTTTATGGAAACGCCTGCATATAACTACTTAATAATCCATTTTGTGGGGCAGACCTGGGCTCGGTGGAGATTCGAGGCTCGGAGTTTTGAGGCTCGAAGCCCGGGGCCAATTTCGATCCCTTTTGTGGGGTTCCCGGGCATTCATCATTGCGCTGGGGCACTCATTACCATATTAGGAACTCTAGAGTAGCCATCCAAGTGCCAGAGTTCAGAAATTGGTCAGATTGGTGGGTAGAGGAAGAGTTGATCGCGAAAGGTTAAAACAACGAGTATGGCGTCTCATAGAGATTTAATATGTACTGCATATGATAATAAGGCGTGCAGATAGTTGTTGGTGTGCATATAAAGCTCTGTTTTGCATGTTGTGTTCTACATCTCCAACGTAGTGCAATACTCATAGGGCAAGCAGCGCTTAGTATCTACGGACTGTATATTCCTGGGATGGGGCGTGGATGTCCCGAGGTCCGTCGGGTATTTTTTGGCAAACGCAGCAAACGCAGTGTGCAGAATACTATCTGTGTGGGACCTGCGTAGAGACTGCGTGACTGCTGCAAAAGAAACTCAAGACTGCAAAGAACAGCAATTGCAGAGGCCATGCACCATGATGCCTTTTGGGGCATGCACCAAACAATGTTTTTGGTAATGCGCTGCAAGCGCACTGCAAGTGATGCTACCTTTTGGAAGTTGCGCTCAAGCTACATCTTGTGTTCTTGCCCGCGCAATTGAGGTCAAGGGTTCCGCCAGCACCGCCTTGATGACAGCACCTCGAACTAAGACTGGACTTGGCAACGGGCCCCTCTGTACCCAGAATTCGGCGGAATGCATTCTTATTCTTATCTCTGGAGAGTTCTTATCTCGCTATTGTGACAGACATTCCAAGAAATTGCGCACTTGTAAAGTCTTGGCGCTCGGGGGCTGCGCCAACGTTGCAAATGTCGCGCGGAGAAGGAGCCCTCGCTGACCTCCCTACCCAGGCCCACGGACTCGAAGTCGCTGCATTGGGCTGAGAAGCTGCGGCCATTGAGGCGTGGATTCGGAAACGGGCCTCAGATTCTGGGACCACTGGGACTTTCTGAGGCCCTACGCGGAGCTCGCTGGGACTGTGGCTATGGGTAGTACAGGGTCAACGCCACTGTCAGGGTCGCGGAACGGGCCCGTTTAGGCCAGGGCTTGCTAGAGGTGTACCCCTCATGCTAAGGTTTCACTGCAAAGAGCCAAGTGGAGATCATGTGGAGATCATGATGGCCAAGTGCTGGCCATTGCGGCCAAGTGCGGACCAAGTGCGGCCCCCAGATGTTGGCTCGAGTTTGCAGTTTCCCCGGCTGGCGAATGGCGGGGTGCGGCCCTTTGCGGAAACTTGTGTCAGGGCGGAGCTGTGCCTTTCCGGCAGCTGCCCCGGGGACTTACCCCAAATTTCGCCTGGGTAGAGGCGACGTTTGGATGCGGCGTTTTGGAGAGCCCACGGTTAGCGTGCGCCCCCGCGCCGAATGCCTTGCGCCAGAAGTGCGCAGCAAGAAAAAAGACGATGGAGCGGCTGAGGAACCCGAGCTAAGAGCACTCTGGGGAGGCGAAAATGGACGACATCGAGGTGTAAAACGCTACATACGCTTATCTCGTATGAGGCATGCCAGATGCCGCTTTTTGGCACAATCGGCGCAATTTTCGTGGCGCTTCTGGAACATGGAACGGTGGGGGCTGGGCCGCACTGTTTCGCCGCGCACCGCCGCGCCCAAAGTCTTGGCTCTCTGGGGTATCGCTATAAAATGGACCGGGTCCCGGTAGCGACTTTCATATCCCAAGCACAAACGATTCTGAGCAGCTGATACACAGTTGGCACTGATCTTTTTGTACTTTTTATTGCGTTTAACTGCATCTGCGGGCAGTCTTTGCGACCAGCACTTGGTGGCTCATTTCGCGGCATTTTAGCGACGTTCTAGCGCCAATTTAGCGCCTCCATCGCACCTTTTATCGGTTTTACTACTACACCAGCCATCCTCCCACCATGTCTCCGTTCGACAAAGACATGGAGAAAAACGGCGACGCCGTGTCGGTGCTCTCCAGACACACCGAGGACTACAACCTCTACGTCTCCAAGTCCAACCCCCAGAACTTGGCCGACTCCGAGGGCCACAAGTTGAAGCAGGGCCTCCAGGCGCGTCACGTGACCATGATTGCCATTGGCGGGGCCCTAGGCACCGGTCTTTTGATTGGAACGGGCTCTGCGCTTGCCAAGGCCGGCCCCGCGTCCATTTTCATCGCCTACTCGGCCATTGGGTTCGTGGTGTACATGGTGATGTGCGGGCTCGGCGAGGTGGCCACCTACATCCCGCTCCCCGACGGGTTTGCGGGCTACTGCAACCGGTACGTGGACCCGGCGCTCGGGTTTGCGTGTGGCTACGTCTACCTCATGAAGTACCTCGTGCTCCCGGCGAACCAGTTGGTGGCTGGGTCGCTCACGATGCAGTTCTGGGTCAGCAAGGAGCGGGTGAACCCCGGGGTGTGGATCACCATTTTCCTTGTGATTATCGTGGCCATCAACGTGGTGGGTGTGCGGTTTTTCGGCGAGATCGAGTTCTGGCTTCTGGCGCTCAAGGTGGTGACCTGTTTGGGGTTGATTATTCTTCTTTTGGTGATTGCGTTGGGCGGCGGCCCCACCCACGACCGCCTTGGGTTCCGCTACTGGAAGAACCCGGGCGCCTTCAACGAGTACGCCGACAAAGCCAAGAACTTGCACATCGGGGGCGCCAAGGGCCGCTTCGTGGCGTTCGTTTCTGTTCTTGTGACCGCCGTTTTCGCCTTTTTGGGCACCGAGCTCTGCGGCATCACCTTCGCCGAGTGCGAGCGCCCCCGCCGCGCCATCCCCAAGGCCATCAAAATGACCTTCTACCGTATCGTGGTGTTCTACTTGCTCCTGATCTTGTTCCTCGGCATGTGTGTGGCCTACAACGACCCCTTGCTCATGACTGCGTCCGGCACAAACGCGCTGGCGTCGCCCTTCGTTATCGCCATCATCAACGCCAAGATCCCCGTGCTCCCCGACATCATCAACGCGTGCATCTTGCTCTTCGTGCTCTCGGCCGCCAACTCAGACATGTACATCTGCTCCCGAACCATCTACGGGCTCGCGGTCGCCGGCTACGCCCCCCGTTTCTTCTCGCGCACCAACCGCATGGGCGTGCCCTACTTCGGGGTCGCCTTGAGCTTTTTGTTCTGTCTTTTGGGCTTCATGACCGTGTCGCTGTCGTCCGCCGAGGTCTTCACCTATTTGGTCAACGTGGTGTCGCTCACGGGTCTCATTGCCTGGGCCTGTATCTTGACCATCCACATCCGCTTCATGAAGGCCTGCAAGGCCCAGGGCATCGACAGAAAGCGCGACTTGGTGTACCGCTCGCCCTTACAGCCCTGGGGCAGCTACTTTGCGTTGGTCATCTGCATTGTTGTCATTTTCATCAAGAACTTCACCGTGTTCCTCGGCGATGTTTTCACCTACAAGGACTTCATCACGGGCTACATCGTTCTTCCGGTGTTCTTGATCATGTACGGCGTGTACAAGGTTCTGTACAAGACCAAGCTCTTCAAGCCCGAGGAGGTCGACATGGAGACCTTCCGTGATGTCATCGACGCGGACGAGGAGCGCTGTGCCGCCGAGGAGGAGGAGCACCGGGCCGTGCGCGACGCCGCGGGCAACCCCAGGGACAAGGACTGGTACTACGACAAGTTCGTGGGCTGGTTGTTCTGATGTATAGGCGGCAGCTGGTGCTCTGTCAATGGATATTCAGTGAAGTCGTGTAGCTTTGGTGGAGCTGGTGGGCTGGAGCGGCTAGGGGGCTCCTGGTAGTAAGTGAGGGCAAACCAGGGGGTGCTGGAGGCCCAGAATTGCTGAAATTTGAGCTGCAGAGGCCAGGCCCAGGGTCTATTAAGCTGCTCGGGCATAATGACGCTCCGCTGGCGCCTGCTCGGCGGGAGCCACTGCGTGGTGCTCTGCTCGCTGCGCTCGGGGCTATGGGACCCCGGCAAGGGAACAGCTCTCCGCAGGAGCCTCCACGGAGTGGCCAGCGGAGCGGACGAGCTGCCGCCGGCAGGCGCTCAAGTTCTGGGGTCCGACCGTTCGGTCCCATGACGCTCTGCTGGTCCCTGCCCGGGTAGGGCCACTGCGTGGTGCTCTGCTCGCTGCGCTCGGGTCTCTTAGCCTCCACAGAGTGGCCGGCGAGCGCTCAAGCCCTGGGCTTTTGGGTTGATCTCATGGCGTGTCCACAACGCTCCGCCCAGGAAAGTTCCAAATTTTGTCTGCTCCATTTTGCGTCGTACTACAGCGCTCTTTCTGAAAACTTTGGGCATTTTCCGGCTGCTCAGGCCATCTTCTCGCCAGTCTCTTCCATCGCAAGACCCTGCGAAATAGCGCCCACTCCGCCGACTAGCCCCAGTTTCCCCCAGAGCCCCTCAAATTTTTCTAAATTTTTCCCACACCCCCCTGGGTCCTCCGTCTCTCCGTTGCTTTAGTTTCAGCTTGAAAAAACGTCATCTATGTCCACACGCTTACCCCTAGAGGATCTTGCACCCATTTCTGGTACCTGCACAAACCTGCAAATCACGGGGTTAAGATATGCATGCCAAAAAAATACTCCGCGATGCCTCTTCTCGCTATCACCCTGGACCCATATCTCACCCAAATCTCTTCCAAATCGCCCAGAAATTGCTCCACATCTAGAACTGATTGCAAAATGTTTCCAGTTCTTCTGTCACTGTATGAGGTGCGATCCACGAGCTATGGCGGCCGCGGATGCTATGCGACCGCACCCATCGCCCAAGGGTCTGAGGTCCTCCGCTGTGACGCTCCCCTCAGCTCATCCATTTTCCGCTCTTTTCGGAAAGAAGTGTGCTCTTGGTGCTACCACTACGATAACGGCACTGCTATGAAGATACGGGCGCCGGGTGTGCCACATTTTTTTTTCTGCTCGGAGCGCTGTGCCGTGGCCTTTGCGGCCTACGACCTCGACGGGCTCTTCCTGTCAGCGATAATTTTGGCAGAGGAGGCCTACCAGGCTGCTCGCCGGGGAAATAAACCGAAAGAGGAGCAGGGCTCGGAAATTGCGACCCTTACTCCGGCGGTTATCGAGGCGGCATGGGCAGAGGTGGGGATGTGGGAGTCGGCTATCTGGGGAGAGAAAGAGGCCGATACCTCGCCACTATCGCAGGGGCGTTTTCTGAAACTGTCTCCAGGGTATTTCCCGTTACTGGTGCCGGAGCCTCTCACAACTCCAAAGGTTGCTGCGCGAGGACCCGGAGATCTCACGCCCAGTCCCAGCCCTGGTCCTGGTGCCGAGACAGCCCAAAGCGCCACCCCCTTCGGAAAGCTTCAAGGACACGTGGTGCGGACGGGGCCTTCCCCCAGACGCTGTCGCCGAAAAAAAAAGCCCCTGCCGCCCCTTCTCGACGAGAACGAGCTCCTTGAGCTCACCTACACCGTGGGCGTGCTCTTTGAGCGCTACCGCCACGACACCATCAGCGCTGTTACTGGAAACAGCGCCATCTCTAGCATCCCCAAGGTCACCCATTTGCCCAGTCCCAGCTCCAGTCCCAGCCCAGCTACCACCCCTTCCTCCGAGCTCTCGGCCTTTGACCTCCTCCAGGCCGACGAGTTCCCCAAACTTGCACGCTACCCCCAGCTCCTTGCCTCCTACGTGCGCGTGTACAAATTTCTCCGTCTCACCATCCCCACGCCCTTGGCCCGCTACCTCTCGCCCGCCTCCTTCCGCGAGATCATTGCCAAAAATCTCAGCAACGCCTTCGGCATCTGGGAGCAAACCGCTCCCGACTGCCGCGAGTTTTTTGGCTACTCCGTGTACCCCACGGCCTCCTTCTTCAATCACTCGTGCGCTGCCAACGTGGAGCGCCGGCGCACAGGCCGCTCGTTGGTGTTCACGGCACTGCGGGACATTTCGCCGGGCGCCGAGTTGTGCATTGCCTACGGGAACTCGTTCGACGAGCCGCTAGAGGTTCGCCGTGCTGAGTTGCGCGAGTGGCACTTCGAGTGCCAGTGCGAGCGCTGTCGCGCCGAGCTGGCCGGGGGGGCCACAGGTGCCAGCGGTCCATAGCTCCGTTCCAGGCCCCCGGACCCCGAAACTTCAGCAGTCGGTTGCCCTCCGCTTGCCGCCGCTTCGCTGGCCACTCCGTGGAGGCTCCTGCGGAGAGCTGTCCCTGCGGGGTCGGAGCGTAGATGTTGTTCTGTATATAGATGTTTGCATGAAAATCAAGTCAATAACTTTGGCTCCATTTTCTCATTTTGGGATTTATAGATACTTCATATGTTATTCTGCATAGTTAGAATTGTAGTTAGTGTCAAAACATTCAAAATCGGACCATTTTTGTCGTTTGCATGGGCCTCTTGCTCCCGAGTTAACAGCACGGCATATAATCCAGGCTCTACGCTACAAAGGTATATAAAATATGGGGTATTTTGAATTTCCAAAAGAATGGGGATGTTTGATGTGTGATTTATTGCTTATTAAATGCTCTATAATACAAAATTTAGCGTTTCGGGCTGCCCTGTGGGCTCTCGGTGAGGAGTGATGATATCTTATCTGCAGGATAATCACTTCTCAGACCTCTGCCCACCACTGGACGGGCCGTCCTTCGGCTCGCGGGTGAAGTCGTAGGGGCCGTAGAATGCCTTGAAATCGCGGGCCTCGCGGGCCTCTTCCTCGCGGCTCTGCTGGCACTGGTCCCACCGCACGCGCCTGCCACAGCGAAGCAAAGACGCAAGCACCCGCCGCGGAAACTGGAGGTCCACCGGCTCATTGGGCACTAGTTTAGCCACATACACTGTGCAGGAGTCTCCGTCGTAGAGGGAGAACTTGACGTGGTCCGAGGAGTTGAGAATCTTCCGGAGCTCGAGGTTCTCTGAAGGGTCGGGCACCGCCGAGGGTCCCGCGGACTTAACGCTAAACTTCTCGAATTTTAGCGGCTGGTTCCGCGGAAACCTCGCGTTGGCGCTCTCTCGTTCACGCAACACTCGCTCAAATTGCGCCACCAGTCGCCGTGGGACGGGAAGAAACTGCGTGTGGTGGTGGACGTTCGAGAGCCTGTCAAAGTCGAAGAAAACGAGCGCGAGGTCTGGCGCTCTGGCAGCAAAACACTGCACGAGGGTGTGCTGGTACCGAAGGGTCTCGCGGTAGAGGGGCGAGTCCTGGACGGAGGAGCCCGCGAGAGTCCGCATGGACGGCACGTGCTCGATGGGGATGAGGATGGCGTGGGCCGAGAAGCTGAGGCCAGTGGTTCGGCCCGGCGTGGTGAGAGGACCTTTGGCCACCGCCATATAGCAGTGGGCCCCTATGGACACCACCATGTGCGTCTCGCACCGTGGGTTCGCGAGGCAGAAGAAGCACTCGCTAGCGGCGATTTTCTTGCGTGAAGTGGGGGGTCCAGGGGAGACGTCGCGCCCTCGCTTGGCGCCGTTTTGGGGGCCATTGGTTTCCGTAGACTCTGCCGCCGTCAGCTCGAACGGGTTTGGGGCTAGCGCCTCGTGGGGGCTCGTGCCAAGGGCGAACGCGTAGAACCAGCGCTCGCCAGACCCAGAGACCCCGAGGCTGATGAAGCGCGTGGACGCGACCTCGCCGTCACTACCGTCCCCAGTGCCCCAGCCAAACACCGCGCTCTCGAAGTAGCGGCCCCTCTCGCCACCCACCGCGAAGTGGTAGCGGGGACGTGCTACCTTCACCACCTCGTCCACTAGCGGGTCGCCCGCCAAAGTAAGCCGCTGCTGGTCCGCAATGGCCATGGGCCAATGGTAGGTGACCAAAAGATCCACGGAAGGGAGGTCTCTGTGACCCAAAATTTGGAGTCGCTCGCTCTCGCTGAGGTCCGAGGTAGGCGCAACTACGCCGAGAGTGACCCCTGACGGGAGCTTAACGATGCCTATGGGACCGCCCAAGGAGCACAAATTGTCCGCCACGTCTACAGTCCCGGGGGCCGTTTTCTTGGTCTCCCCACTGCCGAAATACGTGCGCTGGGCCACCGCTGTGGTGGGAACAGCGCCCTCTGCGAGCACGTCGCCTAGGAGCACCACCGCCTCGAACGGGCCGTTTTTGGAGTTCTGCGCATTCGCCTTGGCGAGGACTGCATCTAAGTCGCCCGGGTCGGGGTTGAGAACGAGAAATTTGGCCATGGGTCCGCTGGTGCTGGGAGCGGGTAACGGGCGGTGATGAGCTGGAAGAGGTGAACTATGGTTGTATGCAGGATTTGAATGGTGGGCTCTGAGGCTCCAGAGAGGTCGGAGCAGCCAGCGGAGCGGACCCTAAGCCGCTAGTCAGGACCTTGCGCGCCTGTCGGCGGCTGCTTGACGCTCCGCGGGTCCCTGCCCGGGGAGGGCCACTGCGTGGGGCTTTGTTTGCTGTGCTCGAGCGATCTGTCCCCCCTGATGCGCGCCTTTAGAGGGCAGCCATCTCCTTACTCAGCCCTTAGCGCCCCATGTCTGGCACCTAATCGTACGCTGCCGTCATCAGCTGAGCTCAAGAGCGCTCAGCCCACGGTACGCAGTCCGGTGCCTGAGTTCTTCGAGCGCTGGGCCGTTGCGAATCCGCAAGAGCAGGCTGCAACGGCCCTCGTCTACACAGCGCAACTTCGACGTCTGCCCTGCTGACGATGCTCGTGCTCTGCAGTCTCTTCGGCAATTTCTGGACACCCCTGTCCAGCGATCAGCGCAGAAAACACAAAGTCTCAAAATTTATCCACTGCTTCACAGCGCTACAGGCGACCGCAGTCTCTGAACCTCCAAGGGTCAGAATTTCTCTTGGCGTTCGTTGTAAGTAACAAGATGGGTGCGCCGAACGCTCTCCCCAGTCAAACCCAGCCGCTCGTACGAGCGACACTCAGGAGGAATCTCCGAAGAAACTCAACCCCTGGGGAATGGTAGGTCACACGCGAGATTTCATCATGTAGTATAAAACTTGGAAGGTTCATGGGGAGCAAAGGACGGTGCGGGCGATGGCGGGCTTATATACTCTTCTGTGTCCGGGTAACGTAAAAAGTACTTGAGTACAGGTTTTGGTATTGTATGCAGTCGCATTTAGGGCCCATCGCATCTCTTTTCTGGAGTCCTTTCGAGATCATTCAGCTCACCCCACGGTCATTGCAACCAGAAATTCACCGAAAATGGCAGAGAGCAGAGCCAAGCAGACGCCCAAGTCGCTGGGTGCGTCCCGTGCCGTTTCCGGACGGGTGGAAAAGAAACGAGAGAAGACCAAGCGCACAGCCAAGGGCAGCTCGAAGAGCCCTCGTGTCCGCTCTGAGGCTCCCGAAATTCCCACACGGGCCCATATTGAGTCCTTGGCATCCGAGGCTCTTACCAGGAGCAATTTCAACGTTTTGGTGGAACTTTTGGCGGCATATGAACCGCTTTTCCGCGTACTAGCGGAAGCTCGCAGCGACGAAGCAGAGGCCACCACAAGGCTCCTCACAGTCAAATTGTACGAGATTTTCGAACTTTTGTACCGACAGGGACTCTTGAAGTCACGTCGTGCAAATTCCAGCAATGAAACCAAGGCGTTGGCGACAAAATGGCTCCTAGATAAGTACGAGGCATTCAAAGGAGAGCTTCTTCGCTGGCTTGGGGCCAATTTGAGCTACGAAACCTCGGCCCAGCTCGACATGTTGGACATATTTCTCAACTTCTTACGTCTAGAGGCGCAGAATGGCGGTGACGACGAGGCATTCTTCCCTATGGCAACGTACGGGCGCTTGGTGGAGTGTCTTTTGGTGCAAAGAGGTCGTAAAGAGCTCACTGAAAGCGGCGAAAGCGACGACTTCTTGGTGTTGGAATTTCAGATAAAGTACGCGCAGTACTGGGACCTCCAGTTCTACTTTTTCAGCGGCTTGGCAGAGCGGTTGGAGCGCTGGGGAGCAGCTTTTTCCGTCGGGAGGACAAACGGGACCACCAATCCCCTTACGGACACTGACGTGACTTTAAGGACCTCAAAGCAGGACACAGACCCTGCCCCCCAATTGCCAGCATGCTCAGGTCCAGCCGAGCAGTTGAGTCCGGAAAGCAGCAAGGTCCCAGCGTCCAGCGAGACCGCGATTTCTTCTTCAGACTCGGCCTCAGCGAGCCAAGTTTTTGCCAACTTCTACACCATCGCCCTCTCTGCTCCCCCACTCTTTGATCCCCCAAAGCAACGGACTGTGCCCACGTGGACTGTGGGTGAAGGAGCGCTTCCCTCGGCCGCCTACAAGCCCGCGGCGTTCACCACTGCGTTCCAGCGGGCGATCGTGGCGCTCTTGGCGTACCAGCTCCCCACTTCCCAGCACAAGGCAATGCTTCTTGTGCTCCACAAACGAGTGCTCCCCTTCATGACACAGCCACAGACGCTCATGGATTTCCTCACAGATGCGTACGACATGTCAGGGCCCCAGGATGTGGCAGTGCCGATTCTCGCGTTGAGCTCCTTGTGGGAGCTCATGCGGCGCTACAACTTGGAGTACCCCTCCTTTTACCCGAAGTTGTACTCACTCTTGACTCCCCAATTGATGAGCACCCGTCACCGCGCCCGCTTCTTCCGAATGTGCGACTTGTTCCTTACATCCACGCACTTATCGGCGCAGCTCGTGGCGCTGTTCGTGAAGAAATTGGCCCGCCTAGCGCTCCGTGCCCCCGCTGCCGGTGCAGTTATTGCCGTGCCTTTGATCTACAACTGGTTGAAGCGGCATCCTGCATGTATGGAGATGCTCCACCGTCCCGGAGCGGAGCCCTCGGCGGACCCGTTCGACCCGCTCCAGTCGGACCCACTTCGCTCCGGCGCTATGGACTCGTCCTTGTGGGAATTGGAGACTTTGATGAGCCATTACCACCCAAACATCGCGTCTTTGGCGCGCATCTTTGCCCAGCCTTTCAGAAAGCAGCGCTACAACGCCGAAGATTTTTTGGACTGGAGCTACCTCTCGCTCTTGGAAAGTGAACGTGCCCGCACCTACCGCGGCAGCGCCGCCCTCGAGTTTCAGGAGTGGCCTCTGGCCTGGGGAAACGACTCCGCCTACCTCAGCGGCTGGACTGTGTGAGCGGCTGGCAGGGAGGGTTTTTCCGGATATTTGGGTGGAGATTTGAAGATGGAGATGGAACTGGAGATGGAGCTGGAGCTGAGAGGAGAGACCGAGAGCAAGGCACATTAGTGAGCAAGGCACCATCAGTGACACGAAAGAAGCCGGAGTGCTCCTGATATATTTCTGCAAACTACCAGAGAGTTCAGAAACCTGCGGGTAATTTTGACGAGTTTGAAAGCTTCTAGGTCCCGCCAGGGACCGAGCTGAAAGCGTTCTTACCCTCCAATGTCTCTGCGTTCCTGTATACAGCTTTTTGCACCCACTTATATCTATAATACTCTTATCAAAATCAATAAAGAAGCATTTCAGAATCAGATGGGGGCGTTTTCCTATGTAGTCCCGTTTTAAAATCTCCAAAAAGCCGTTATTTGGCCAATTGACTGCCCTTGGACTGAGGTAAGAGTACGGCATATAAGCCGAGATTAAAGGAGCCCACTAAAGGTGGCCTCTGGGCTAGTGCTTCTGAGTGGTCCTGAGAGACCGGTACTACCCTCTGTCGCTCGGAAGCATAGCAGAGTCATAGGTTCTACGAAGGAGATTACTCTGTCGTCTAGGATCGGGACAGTCTGGTCCCGTCCTGGCGCTGCATGCGACGCCGGGCCATTCCGAAATCCGGTTTTTGGTTCAGATTAGGCCGCAAAGGTCAGTAATACACGTTTTCATCTGCAGATTGGCGGTGGAACCAAGGGCAAGGCCGCTGAGAGTCCAAAAAAGCACAATATATTTATCACGTGATCTCTATGTAGGTAATTAGCCGAAAAGAGCAAAATTGCTCTATGTGCAGGGCGCCAAAATTCACCTCAGCGAGCGGACGCGTCCGCCGCTCTTTTCTTTCAGCAGCAGCAGCCAGAGCACCAGAAGCACCAAAATTGACATCTGGCCCATCAGTGACCTCAGCGATACCCGGACCCTTAGAACAGCGTCTTAGAGACTCCATTGACTAGACCTTCAGCGACCAGCAACGACAGCGACCGCCAAGAACCAGAGCGAGACGTATCTCAACGAGAGAGACCGAGACGCAAAAACGCCAGCTAGACCACAGAAGTCACAGCAAAACCCAGCGACTAGTCACTGACTCGTGCGCTACTTTTTGAGCAAAAAGCCTGCGAAAACCGCAGGGAATCGCCACCAAATCCCAGTCCAGACCACCTCGCCATGGACGAAGAACAGCCCGTGGATGTTGTGTTCGGCGACCGTGTACGCCGGTTCCAAGAATTTTTGGACCGCCCACACCCCAGCGGAGGCACCTCCATGCGCTCCGAAATCAGCGACATGCTCACGAAGGGCCGGTGCCGGTTGCCTGTGTCGCTCGACGAGGTGCGGGAGTTCGACCGCGAGTTGTGGACGGGCCTCCTCCAAACACCCGCAGAATTTCTCCCCGCGTGTGAGCGCGCGTTGCGTGACACTGTGCTCACGATCTACGACCCAAATGACTCGCGATTCGAGCCCCTAGACGACTCGAGGCTCTTCTACGTGTCACTCCACGGGGCCTTTGGTGATCATCACGTGACTCCCAGAACAATTGGAAGTCTGCACATAAGCACGATGGTCTCCATCGAGGGCATAGTGACGAGGGCCTCGCTCGTGAGGCCGAAGGTGGTGCGGTCGGTGCACTATGCGGAGAAAACCGCGCGGTTCTACGCGCGCGAGTACCGCGACCAGACCACGAGTTTCGATCCCATCGGCGTGGCGGCCATCTACCCGACGGAGGACCCCGACGGCAATGCGCTCACCACTGAGTACGGCCACTCCACCTACAGGGACCACCAGAAGATTTCGGTGCAGGAGATGCCGGAGCTAGCACCGGCAGGGCAGTTGCCCCGGTCGGTGGACGTTGTTCTTGACGACGACTTGGTGGACCAGGCGAAGCCCGGGGACCGGGTGCAGATTGTAGGGGTGTACCGAGCCATTGGGGGCGGCAATTCGAGCGCGTTCCGTACGGTGGTGGTGGCCAACGCGGTTTTTGCACTTACTCTGCGCACGGGCGGCGTGGCCCAGGAGAAATTGACCGATCACGACGTGCGGAGCATCAACAAATTGGCACGCCGGGAGCGGAACATTTTTGAGATCTTGGCCCGCTCGCTTGCTCCTTCCATCTACGGGTTTGACTACATCAAAAAGGCGGTGCTCTTGATGCTTCTCGGCGGCTGCGAAAAGAATTTGGCCAACGGGACCCATCTCCGTGGAGACATCAACATTTTGATGGTGGGGGACCCCTCGACTGCAAAGCTGCAAATGTTGCGCTTTGTGCTCAACACCGCCACTTTGGCCATCGCCACGACAGGAAAGGGCTCCTCTGGGGTCGGTCTCACCGCAGCGGTGACCACGGACCGAGAGACCGGAGAACGGCGGCTCGAGGCCGGCGCCATGGTCCTCGCGGACCGCGGGGTCGTGTGCATTGATGAGTTCGACAAAATGTCCGAGACCGATCGGGTGGCCATTCACGAAGTGATGGAGCAACAGACCGTCACAATCGCCAAGGCCGGCATCCACACGACCTTAAACGCTCGGTGCTCGGTTATTGCGGCTGCGAATCCCGTTTTCGGCCAGTACGACGTGCACAAAGACCCCCACAAGAACATTGCTTTGCCTGACTCGCTCTTATCGCGTTTTGATTTGCTTTTTGTGGTCACCGACGACGTTCAGCCGGCCAGAGATCGCGTGATCAGCGAGCACGTGTTGCGAATGCATCGCTTCATTCCGCCGGGCCTCTCCGAGGGAGAGCCGGTGCGCGAGAAGCCGCGGCTCAGCTTGGCCGTGGGCGACGACACTACCAACGAGCAGGAGGAGTCTGAGCTCCCGGTGTTTGAGAAATTCAGCTCCTTGCTCCACGCGGGTGCTGGTTCCGGTGCGGAATCCTCCGAGCCCCTCCTCTCGATCCCCTTCCTTCGTAAGTACGTGCAATACGCTAAGCAGCGTTCCAAGCCGGTGCTCACAGCACGTGCCTCCGACTATATTGTGGGAGTGTACGCGGGGCTCCGTAACGACCTCGTGGACGGGAACCAGCGGCACACGGCTCCGATAACGGCCCGTACGCTTGAGACGCTCATTCGGTTGGCCACGGCACATGCAAAGGTGCGGCTTTCGAAGACTGTGGACGTACGAGATGCGAAGGTAGCAGAGGAAATGTTACGGTACGCATTGTTCAAAGAGGTGGCACGGCGCGTGACGAAGAAGCAGCGGGTGCAGAGCGAGAGCGAGGGCGAGGAGAGCCAGGAAGAGAGCGAGGGTGAAGCGCTCCCGGCAGCTTCGCGGGGAACTGCGCGCACACGGGCGGCTGCTCGGGCTGCAGCGGAGAACGCAGCCACAGAGCATCACAAGGAAGAGGCGCTGCAGTTGTTGCAGGACTTGGAGAGCGGGCTGGAGGTCACCAGCGAGCTGGAGACGGAGGCTCCGAATTTGGCTCCGCTGACCGCCCAAACCGATGCAGTGGCCGAAACACCGAATTTAGACGCCCTCCACATCTCACCATTATCTGAGAGCGCTCGCACCAACAGCCGAGGCCCAAGCATCTCCGCCGAGCGGTACGCGGCACTCGTGGGCCTCATGGCACGAGCTATGCAGTCACTGCTTTTTGACAACGACGCGAGTGCATGCTCCGTGGACGAGGTGGTGGCGGCAATCAACGCGAACTTGCAGCAGGAGGAAGTTTTCGGACCGGAGGAGATCTCCGCGGGGTTCCAGCGCATGGAGGCCGAGAACAAAATCATGAGCAGCGAGGGGAAAATTTGGAAGATCTGAGGTGGCTGTGAGATTGATGGTGAGTAGGTGATGGGAGGTGAAGTCCTGGTGAAGCAGCAAGATTTGGATTACTGAGCGGTCAGTTTCGGTCACCATTTGGCGAAGAGTGTCCTCCCGATTGGAAATTTCTCTGTCTTCTTAGACTGGGACACATCTCCAATGCTCTCACTCCGGGACGTTCCGCAGCTTAGGTAGCGAATTGTATACGCAAAAAAGAGCCGCTGTAGTCTCTGAACAAAAGACACCACGCCCAGCTCATGAGCCTCCGGCCTGGTCCAGGGTCCTAGGCTATCCAGGTCGCTCTGGCTCCTGACCGAGAGGGGGGGCATTGCGTGCGACACCTTCCAGGCCCAGTACTCCAAAGTTCTGTAAATCACGGAGAACCTGGTGGCCGTGACTCCATAAAGCGGCTATAGTTTGTTTCTATATGCAGGCTGATACTGTAAGCTAGTTTCTACACCCCAAAAAGGAGTTGAGGGATTATTTTCGAAGCTGTTTATATCATTATTGGCCAGACTAATTGTCTGGATTGTTCTATTTTTGACTCTTGTAGCTGTTTTTGGTGATGGGCTTGCCTATGAATCAAATTTGCACCCATGATGCATGCAGGAAGCGCTGTCAGGAATCGGTGTGTAGTCTGTTAGCGCTAATGCACCGTAGAGCCCTAGAGATTCCAAATTTCGGACTCGAGAGCGATTACCCAGTGCCCAAAGGCTTCCCAGGGGGCATAGTAAGGGTGTACGGAGTCAATGAGGTGCTGGGCGTTACGAAGATGCTTCGAGCTAGGGCCGCGGCCCGCGTCCGTTAAGTTTTTACAAAAGTGCTCACCAGAGTCCAAATGTTGCCAAAGTCCTAGAAAAGCCACAGGTCCACAGCGCAAGGATCGAAGCCGCTACTTTCTCACGTCTTCCCATGTCGAGGGCACCCGATGGCTGCGAAAAAGTTTGACGTCTCCTGCATGGAGTTTGGACTTCCTCTTTGGGCTTCCACGGCATGAACAAGTTCCTTCGACGCAGCAACTTCGCTGTTGCCAATGCAGATAATGGGCCTAGGGGATTGCAGTTCCCCGTTCCTTCCACGGATCTCCACGGGGAAGGAACCGTCGTAAGGCCGACCAAATTTCATCTTATGTAATCAAGTGCTATTTTCTCGTGATGTCCTGCATGTTGCAATTAGTTGTTGTGTGAAAGTCCACAGCAGTTGCCTCATCTTTAAGGTGGTAGTCGACAACACAGCGGGGGATTTGATTTCATTCCGGTTTCCAGGCCTCCCTTTTTTGTTGTTAGGCCCGCCACTTGGTAACTTTGGTGATTTTTTG
Organism: Chernovozyma palmyrensis; assembly: GCA_030558275.1. Taxonomy (NCBI): domain Eukaryota; kingdom Fungi; phylum Ascomycota; class Pichiomycetes; order Serinales; family Debaryomycetaceae; genus Chernovozyma; species Chernovozyma palmyrensis. The sequence goes on from JAJMSF010000016.1 coordinate 129,830, forward strand.
AGCTCTTTCCGCAGTTTTGTGAGCTCCAATCCAGTGTTTGCCACGACCTATCCTGGACGAGAAAACCTTTGAATTACTCCTATACTTACACCACTGTCCTCATCTGACCTCAGATTCCTCAACTGGTTCTTCTAGTAGCCACAGCTCCTAGGGCCTTTGTTTCCAGCTTCCTAAAGCCTTTGTCCCAGCTACAATGTCCTCTTCCGACGAGTTTGAGGTTGAGGAGGGTGCAGAACTCCTTGTACATACCTACGAGACTCTCCCCGCAAAGTGTAAGAAGTACTGGTTAAAGCGATACCTTCTTTTCAGCAAATTTGACGAGGGTGTCTACATGACGTCGGAGCTCTGGTATTCGGTGACTCCCGAAAGTGTTGCTGCTTTCACCGCCAAGTTGGTGAAAGAACTCATTCCAAATGCAAAACATATCTTGGATGTCTGCTGTGGCGGAGGAGGCAACTCCATCCAATTTGCCAACTTCTTCGAGTCAGTCGGAGCCGTTGACATCAACGAGTCCAACCTATTGTGTACAGAACACAATGCCGAGATCTACGGCGTGAGGGACAAAATCTGGACGTACCGAGGCGACTGGAACGAAATGGCTCCTCTTGAGGGCCCGCTCAATGTCTCGTGGATCCCACAGCTGGTGCTAGAGGATGTTGGAGAGCCAGCTGAGCCGGCGACCGGTGTGCAGGATGATACTTCTGTGCAGGAATCCATAAGCTCGAAGGCCTCTTCCTTGGGATCTCCAGTGCATTCCAGTGGGGCAAACTCTCCCAATGGGGCGCCATTAGTTTCAGTGACACGGGGCAAGCCTTTTGATTGCATTTTCTCGTCTCCTCCGTGGGGTGGGCCGGCCTACAAGCACCGCAAGACCTTCGACTTGTACCAAATGGAGCCACTCTCTATACTACCCTTAGTTCAGCAGATGATGAGATACAGCGACCATTTCATTCTTTTTCTTCCCAAAAATCTGGACTTGGACCAGCTCCGAGAGGTGACCCGCGAGTTGTTGGGCCCCGAAGCAAAATGTCGCACGTTATATATCGAACAATATGGCTATTGCATTGCACTTATGGCACTATGGGGACCACTTTTCACTACGGGGGACATCGATTATAGCAAAATATTCCCGGAGGAGGAAGACGAGGAAGCATTGAAGATTACAAAAGCAGAGTAGCGAACCCGGGTGGTTAGTGCAGTTTTTGGGTGAGGAATGTGGTTTAGATTTTGAAGCTAGAGGTTTCAATTATTTCAAGACAAACTTGGGCTGTAGGGACGGTGGAAGGAAGAGTGTATATTATAGTCACGTGATGTTGTGAATTGTAATATTCTTGCGACATTATTGCGACATTCCCGCGACATCGACAGGAAAAACATCCCGTGCCCTTAGGGACACCCCACGTTCCTTCCGGAGCTTTGAGGTCACACAGAAGCAGCACATTTCAGCGGGAGATTGCGATATTTAGCACTGCGACATCGTCACGACTTTTGACCTGACGAGATCCCACGACGACATTACGATCGACACTGCGGCGACAAAGCGACGACACAGCGACATCGACGACATTCGCACCCACGACATGGACAGCGACAAGGCCACGGAGACGGAGACGTTGCAAGAAGTGCGGCGAGAGGTGGGGCGACTCAGCGGCGCTGTGGCGGCCCTCCAGGGCGAGAGAGTGGCGCTCAGCGACGAGGTCGCGTACCTCCGGCAGGTGGTGGCGCTTCAGGGGAGACAGCTCGAGAAGCTCGCGGCCCTTGTAGGAACGGAGGGTTCTAAGGGAGGGGATGGAAGTTTGAGACGGGAAATAGGCGCGGGGGCGTTGGGGAACAATTTGGGGGCTTCTCTGGCAGGCACCTCTGGAGTCCAGGAGGTGGAATCGGCGACGCAGGCGGCACATCAGGTGACTCCGGCGGTGGACCAGGTGACTCCGGTGGTGTCTGGGGGCAATGGAGGCACCGGCCGGTCACTGGCGTTGGAATTGGACGCGGAGATCTCACGTGTCGATCCGCTGCTCCAGGCGGTAGCCGCAGCTGCTGTGAGCCAAACGAAGCGCCAACCACAACAGCTCCCTGGACGTGAAGATCTCGCAAAAATCGCACACGGCTCTCCCGAGCATTTACCGTCGTCCTCGGGTGTGGAGCTGCCCCCACGACACTCCAAGCGCCCAAAAATTGAGGTCGTATTCCTTCACAACCCGATGACGGTCCAGGAGATCTACGACGAGTTCACCAAGGGCTTCGAGGGCCAGCCGCCGCTCGGCGAACTCGACAGCCGGTTCGGAAAGCACCAGTGGCGGGGAGATTCGCGCAGTAAGGAGTCGAAACGCTACCAGCGGCGGAAGAAGTTGTGCGACGCGATTTTCCGGGGCATGCAGAAGTTCGGCAAGTCGGCGGATGAGGTCATTCGCTACATCGAGGAGTACCGTGGCGACCGCTCGCTCACGTGGGTCATGAACGGCAACATTCCTGAGGACTTGATGTAGCGGACGGTGGAGTTCTGTCCGAGCGTTTCATGAATACCCTAACCCGTCATCTGATCTGTGTCCAGGAGTTTCGCAGCTATTTGCTTCAAATGGACAGTAGACGTTGCTAATAGTCAAAGACTATATTTTCAGTTTTTAGATAGCCAAAATCGGGCCATTTGAGCTCTCTAGCGCTTGTTTTGAGTTGAGGGCTCGGATATTGAGCCGGCGCGCTGCTGCCCTGAACTGCCGCTAAGTTGCCCCTATAATGCCGCCGAGTGCGCGCGGCCTGCTCACTAAGTCTGTCCATCTACGGTGTCTTAAACTGTCCCAGAAAACAGAAATTTTATTTCTAAATACTATAGCTCTTTCGAAATCAAGCCTTTTAATCAAAAGCGTCTTGAAATCTACTAAAGATCTTCATTTCTGCCTAAATCAGACACCTCCAGTAGCCTTCGTGTACTGCATATAGAGAGCTACTCAAGCCGCCAGTCCCTGGAGAGACGGGCCCTCGCTACGGCAGGGTTCCAGCGGGCGCTACCGCCGAGCGCAGCGAGCAGGCCCCACGCCGTGGCTCTCGCTGAGCAGGCGCCAGCGCAGCGTCACCGATGCCCCCGGCGGCTTCATGGGTCCAGGGCTTGAGCACCCGCCGGCGGCTTGGCGTCCGCTCCGCTGGCCACTTCGTGGAGACCCTGCGGGGCGCTGTTCCCTGGGGGGCTGGAGTCCTACGGGCTGTGGCTAGGGCTGGGGTATGTACTGCGTAGCGTGCCCCGGGTCGTTATGCAGGGGCAGCGTGAGATGCTGTGGATCGAAATGTGTGACGCTCAGCGCCAGGGAAGGCCAAGGCACGGCGCCGTTGCACCCGGTGCCCGGTTGCCGCGACCGATTCGCACCGAAAACGCAGTGCGAGATGCTCAAGGGCCGCCAGAGCAAGCCCGGGGCTGCGCAGAGCAAGCGCAGCGCTGGCTCATCGAGCAAGGACCAGGGCCGGTAATTCGGCGCCTGTTGGATCAGTAGGCGTCCGGAAGCCAGCACGCCGTCATCAGCACCGCAGCAGCCCAGCCGAAGTCCAGCGCCCACCAGGCAGCAGCGGACAAGATGCTCACGTGAGCCGGACGAATCTTCTAGAAGCGTGCGCGCACCGGCTCGCCCGCTACTTAAAGCGCCCGCTCGCACAAATTTTCACGCCCTTTTTCGCCACTACCCACCGAACAAAATGTTGGCAGCCAGAACTCAGCTCAAGAGCACCGGCCTCCAGAGGCTTGCACGTTCCGTCGTGCGCTTTCAGTCGTCCGCGCCCAACGGTCCCGTGATCGGGATCGATTTGGGAACCACCAACTCCGCGGTGGCGGTCATGGAAGGAAAGGTGCCCAAGATCATCGAAAACTCCGAAGGTGGAAGAACCACGCCCTCGATTGTGGCTTTCACCAAGGAGGGCGAGAGACTCGTGGGAATTCCCGCCAAGCGCCAGGCTGTGGTGAACCCCGAGAACACCTTGTTTGCCACCAAGCGTCTCATTGGACGTCGTTTCGAGGACCAGGAGGTCCAGAGAGATCTCAATCAGGTGCCCTACAAGATCGTGAAGCACCTGAACGGTGACGCGTGGCTTGAGGCACGTGGCGAGAAGTACTCGCCCCAGCAGATCGGTGGTTTCATCTTGAACAAGATGAAGGAGACCGCCGAGGCCAACTTGGGCAAGACCGTCAACAACGCGGTGGTCACCTGCCCTGCGTACTTCAACGACGCCCAGCGTCAGGCCACCAAGGACGCCGGTAAGATCGTGGGCCTCAATGTGTTGCGTGTGGTCAACGAGCCCACCGCCGCTGCTTTGGCCTACGGTTTGGAGAAGAACGACGGTGAGGTCGTTGCCGTCTTCGACTTGGGTGGAGGTACCTTCGATATCTCCATCTTGGACATCGGTGCCGGTGTTTTCGAGGTCAAGTCCACCAACGGTAACACCCACTTGGGAGGTGAGGATTTCGACATTGCCCTCGTGCGCAACATCGTCGACGCCTTCAAGAAGGAGACCGGCATTGACTTGCAGAAGGACCGCATGGCCATCCAGAGAATCCGTGAGGCCGCCGAGAAGGCCAAGATTGAGTTGTCGTCCACCGTGTCCACCGAAGTCAACTTGCCTTTCATCACCGCGGACGCCTCCGGCCCTAAGCACATCAACCAGAAGATCACCAGAGCCCAGTTCGAGGCCCTTGTGGACCCATTGATCAAGAAGACCGTGGACCCATGTAAGAAGGCGCTCAAGGATGCTGGCTTGTCCACTTCAGACATTTCCGAGGTGATCCTCGTCGGTGGTATGTCGCGTATGCCCAAGGTCATCGACACCGTCAAGCTGATTTTCGGTAAGGAGCCTTCCAAGGCCGTCAACCCCGACGAGGCTGTTGCCATGGGTGCTGCCATCCAGGGTGGTATCCTTGCCGGTGAGGTGACCGACGTGGTGTTGCTTGACGTGACGCCCTTGTCGTTGGGTATTGAGACCATGGGAGGAGTTTTCGCCCGTTTGATCTCCAGAAACACCACCATTCCCGCCAAGAAGTCGCAGATCTTCTCTACTGCTGCCGCTGGACAGACCTCTGTCGAGATCAGAGTGTTCCAGGGTGAGAGAGAGTTGACCAGAGACAACAAGTTGATTGGTAACTTCACCTTGAGCGGAATCCCCCCTGCCCCCAAGGGTGTGCCTCAAATTGAGGTCACTTTCGACATCGACACTGATGGTATCATCAAGGTGTCTGCTCGTGACAAGGCCTCCAACAAGGACGCCTCTATCACCGTTGCTGGCTCCTCCGGATTGTCAGACGCCGAGATCGAGAAGATGGTCAACGACGCCGAGAAGTTTGCCGAGTCCGACAAGGCCCGCAGAGAAGCCATCGAGGCTGGAAACAGAGCCGACCAGTTGTGTAACGACACTGAGAACTCGCTCAATGAGTTCAAGGACAAGATCGAGGCCGCCGACGCCGACAAGTTGCGCGAAAGCATCACTCAATTGCGTGAAATCGCTGTCAAGGCGCAGAGCGGTGAGGATGTTGAAGCCAGCGAGTTGAAGACCAAGACCGACGAGTTACAGAACGAGTCCTTGAAGGTGTTTGAGAAGTTGTACAAAGACTCAGAGAACAGCGGCAGCAGCAGCGAGGGATCTCAGGAGCCTCCTAAGAACTAGGAATGAGTATATAGCTTGTATATATTGATGTGAAGAGAGAGTGTAGGTGAATTGTTAAGGAGGCAGTGGGGTCGAATTGAAAGGGCGATCAGTTTTGAATGAGAAACGATGAGGAGAATATGAAGGAGAAAGATGGTGGAAAGACATGAATGGGGGCGAAGCGGAAGTAAAACGCAACCAAAATGGAACCAGAATGGACCATAGTGGACGAGAATGAAGAAAACGGCACGGCGTTGGAGAGGGCAAAAAGATTGCAGCACGAGAGTTTCGCGTATGGTCTCCCACTACACTACTCGGTCTCGCTCTTAGCAGCTTAACTACGGTTGATCGGACGGGAAACGGTGCTTTCTGCTAGATATGGCCGCAACCGAAATACATAGAAATCAGGGAAGGTATATGTAAATAATGGGAGAGTATGGAAGATGATGACCTCGGATGTTCTAACATTAGTCACTTGAAGCACTCGCGAGCATGGCTACTGAGATGGTCTTGTCCTTCCCACTGATTTCCTTTTTTCGCTTCACTGATTGCTATTGATTTACAGATCTTGGCTTGGGTGGACTTCTTTTTGGCTTATGAACTCATTTATTTCTTCTTCTCTATTTGAGAATCTTCCTAATGGTCAGGTCAACTGTTCTCGGTCGCTAGAACTAAGTCCCGGCTTTCGGCTTCTAGGTATGACCCTCCTGTTTCTCGGTCCTACTGCTGGCCCTACATTCCGGTGGTGAAGGTGGTCACTTGAAGATAAAAATCACAGAGTGTCCTTGGCCCAGTGCATCAACGGCAAGTCCAAGAGATTGAGATTCTTTCGGGGGTCCCCATAGTGGACATTTGTGACAACTTACGGGCGCCTACTCGGCTAGAGTCACCGCGTCGTGCTCTTCTCGCTCCGCTTCCTCGAACAGCGCTACAGGGCATGGCCCGTTGAGCCTGTGGGTGCTGTAGCCGTTTTTCCCGGAGATGGACTGACGCCCTACGCGCTGCTGAGTCCAGTGTGGTACCCCACCGAGCGTCTCATGGGCGAAAGTTCAGGGCTTGCAGCCAGCTGCGCCGGGGTCTTGCGCACGATCGTCCCGTAGCGCGCCCCGAGGCCCAAGTCATCGCTTGAGATTTCTGTACCCGTGCGAGAGGATGCGATAGACGTGGCATCAGAGTCGTAGTCCAACATCTCGCCAAGGATCAGGTGGCGGTTGCGGAAGGAGCGGTCAAACTCCTCGGCAGCGGGGTCAAACACGGAGAGCTGTGACACAGCACTGGAGGTAGAGCCCCGGCGCTTGCTGGCCCGGACGTAAGAGATGCCATGAGGTGGGGGCGGTGGGGCGTCGTCTGAGCCACTGCTGCTGCGCGAATGGAGCGAACTCTGTGCTCGGCTGGGGCTTTCCAGGTCGCCAGGACCCTGGGATGAGGTCAGCGTCTCGCGGAAGTAGCGCGCACGGTCGTAGTGGGCAGCAGCATCTGAGGGATGCGACGAGTGCCCAGAGACAGTGGAATGCACCACAGAAATTGCAGCTGAATGCGCGGAATGGCCGCCTAGCAGCTTCATTTCGCTCAAAGACCCGAGCGACGCCACAGAGACCGCAGATATCTCACGCAAAGGCGGACGCCGTGTGGAGGCGCTGTGTGCCGCAAGACCCATTCCTGGGGAGCGCGGGACGCTTTCGGAGCCCTCGTTCTCGTGCTCTGTGGCTTCAATTTCTTCGCTCTCGTAACCGAAGCGGTAGCTTCCAGCCCGCTCGAGCGACCGGAAGAAATTTATCTCCTGACGGAGCTTTATGCGCGAGAGTGTCACCTGGAGAAGGTAGGCGCGCCAGGTCTCCACGAGGCGGAGCTCGTCCAACTCCGAGACTATGGGCGCGTGGAGGCTCTGACGAACAACGAGCGACTCCGGAAGATGCTGGGACAGTAGAGGGCGAAGCGGTGGGGAGAGCGGCCCGGGGCGGTCGCCTGCGCGCCCATAGGGCGGAGAAAGCTCTGTGGGGTTCCCTGGGCCCTGAGGCTCGGATTCTGGAGGCTTGGTGGTGGGAACTGGGACCCAGGAGATGGCAGTTGGTGCCAGCGCTTCCGCGGCAGGCACCTGCGGCAAATTCTTGCGCTGCAGCAACTGCAAGCCGGCTCGCCGTTTGAGCTGTGCGTCCAACGGCGCCATCTCGATGCCCCTGCCGAGGTCTTTGTTCTGTAACGGTGCGGAGATCTGTGCTCCACGGCTCTTTTTGCGTGGACCCACGGAGCTGGCCCTGCGGAGTCCTAGTGCTCGCGCTATACGGCCGCGACGTCTTCCGGGGCCGGCGGCACTGGGGCCCGCTCGTCCAGAGGCGCGGCTGGAGGGGCGGCTCGCGCGGAAAACCCGCCTGAGTCTTGCAGCAAGTTTCCGCAAACGGAGCCGCAACCGATAGGCGATTCCGCTCTTCGCTCGGATAGCGCTGCGGCGCTGGAGTGACTGCGAGTCGGCCTCTGGGGGACGAGTAGAGAAAATGGTCGCCTGGGACCCCATGGAGTTCGAAATCTCGCGGGTGAGTGGCTCGGAGACGGAAGATTTTTTTCGGGTCTCTGAGGCGCTGGAGGTCGTTTTCGGCTTTCTTTCCGTGTAGGGGTCGCCCCCGCTGTAGAGGGAGATGGAGTTCATCAGGAGGTGGTCAAGCCGTTGGGCCATGTACGGGTTCTGCTGGTCAAGAATGAATTGGGAGAAGCGCTTGGGCACCTGGCTAAAAATGGCAGGCTCCATGGGCGATTTTGCTGTGGAAAAGTGCTTGCGTGGGACCCTGGGGGATGTGGTACTTTTGCCCATGTGGGGCACCGCGGAGTGGCCCGGCGACCCTGTGTTCAAGTGGGAGGTGTTGGAGTATTGCGGCTGTGGCGTGAGCACATTGAACATGTTGACAGTGTCAAAACTGTTGGAGTTGTTGGCGATGTAGTAGTAGGGGATCGAGAGAGGGAGCGATGGGGTGGAGACGCTGCTGGCCTGAGAGTGCGAGTCCAACGGCTTGGAAACGGTACCCGTAGGCTCAGGGGACGGTTCCATGGTGAAATCTGAGAGACCAAAAAGAAAATGATTAAAATTGTGACGAATTGTCGTTTTCAGGGGCCAGATCATGATCCGCCATGGGGTGGCTGGCTGCGATTTGGCCTGTTATGGTCCTGCGTATTGGTGCGGCGCGCATTTCCTCTTTGGTTAAATGCCTTGCATCTGTTTTATTCCTTTTCTCTAATATATGGGCAGTTCTCAGGAAATGAAGATTTATATGGGTGACGAGATGGAACGACTTTGAGTTTGCTGATATGGGTTGATAAGAGCCGCAGTTCAGTTTGAAGTGCACGTTAGCTGGCTCTTCGCAGCTTTTGCACCTAAAATTATTTGGTCCAAGTCGCACTCTCGCTAACTCGGCCGCTCTCTCCCTATCTCAAATGCTCTCTCCTACTTCACGACTCTGTCTCTAACTCAGCAGGGTAGTATTTACTCGTATTAGCCCGTTAGCTCTACTCCCACTCTCTAGGTCTAGCTTTATTACAAATAAGATGCAGATACTACGGCTCGTTGATGACCCGGTCGTGGCGCCAGAAGGGCCCCTCCTTCTGGGGCAAAGTGTGGGGCTCCGGGGCGACGGCAGTCCAGTTGGCCGCCAACTCAGTGAAAAACTTCGCAAGAGGCGACACGTACCAGCGCGAGCCGCGCACATCAAACCAGCCCAAGTGGCCCCCAATGGTCGTGGTCACGAGGTAGGTGTACGGATTGAGGGCAACCTCAGGGTAGGGAAGAGACGAGGAGCCCACGATCGGATCGTCGAGCGAGCTGAGGATCACCGTGGGCACGCGCACCTTGTGCAAGCGCTGAGCCGGGGAAGCACGGCGGTAGTATTCCTCGGCGTTATTGAAGCCAAAGAACTTGGCGGTGAAGCTGTCGTCAAAATCGCGGAGCAGCTTGACCACGAAGGTCTCGGGATTTTCGTAGAACCTCAGAAGGAGTGGAAGCACTCCCATTACCTCGCTGTGTTTCACCAAAAGTTTCTGGAGATTCCCCGACATCACCGGGGAGTAGAGGCGAGATCCAAGCACCGAGGCGTGCAACTGGCGATTCAGATCGAAGAAGTCCCAGGGCGACCCCACGATGGCAGCCGCTTGAATGCTGCGGTGGACGGAGTCGCCCTCCTGGGCAAGAAAGTTGGACAAAATGGAGCCTCCGAGTGAAAACCCCACAAGAAAAATCCGCTTCTCCGGGTAGCGGGTCGCAAGGTACCCGTTGATGAAGTAGCGAAGGTCATTGGTCCAGAGGCCATTGAACAATTGCGGGGTGGTGGGCGTATGACCGGCACACCCACGCGAGGTCAACACCACGGCGTCAAAGTTGTGGGAAGGGCCGGTGATCTCGTGAAGAAGCGAGCGGACGTACGACTCGTAGGAGCCGCCCAGGAGTCCGTGGAGCACCACGAGAAGTGGCCGCAGCGAGTCCGAGAGGATCGCGTGCTCACGGGCGGAGTCCACGAACTTTGTGCGGGGCGGTAATTCCTGAGGGTTCTGGGACTCGGGCACGGGCTCGGTGGTGCTGTCGCTGAATTCTCGCTCGCTCATAACAAAGTCGAGCACCGCGGTGCTCTTACCGGCGAACTTGTCGTAGTGCAAGTGGTCACCGTCCACGTAGTAGCCGATGTTCTGTGGATCGATGGAGAGAAGTCTCCGTCCGTAGTGAACGAGGTCGATGCCGTTGAATTTCACCAACGCCGTGTATGCCGTCTGGGCATGGCCCGACAGGAGCATAGGGTTGACGATGAAGGAGTGGCCCAGGGAGAATTCTGGGACAGCGTGGCGGATGATCTCGCCGATCGTTTTGGGAGTGGCGCTGGAGCTGGCACTGGAGTCGTCGGGGCTGGTGCCAGAGGGAGCGAAGGTGAGCGGATCACGCGGCTCGTGGGTGGATACCTTGGACCAGAACATGGGGCGAGGAGTGACAAGTGACGACGGGAGGGGTAGTCCAAGAGAAATTCAAGGAGCTACCAGGGGGCAGGGGCTTCACAATTAAAGGCGCTGAGAGGTCGCTGAGGTAGGTCAGCGTTGTTAGATGTCGTGGTTGCTGTCTATGGCCAGGTCTTGTACTGGTCGGTTCTATAAGGCTGACTCAAGGGCTGGACTCTAGGATTGCGCTAATCTTCTTTTGCTAACTTCTCACCGTCAATTTCAGCTGCTCTCCGTGCCACGGAAATCCGCTGCTTTTATCTGAACCGCTGAGATGGGCTGAGTAAGCCTTAGGATGCTCTTGGCTGGGCATCTGATCCTCGGTCTACAGTCACGTGATATATATACAGTTAGCGACTCGGGGCACTTGGGTTCACAGGCTGGTCCGAAAATGGGGCTTCTGATGCGCCATAGCCTCCCTTTGGTGTGGAACTGTCCCCTAAATAATTGAGGAACAGTTCCTTGAAAATCACCTGACAAAACATAGGAGTCCTACGAGGAGGCTAACAGAGCGGCACTAGGACGACACCGCGGCTGGGAGCTGGAGCAGGCACAGCGCGATCTGGCTCAGACGATTGCTGGACCCGCCCTGAGGCCCGTGGGAAAGTCATGGCAGTACAATCTCCTTGCGCCGGTATCAATCACGATGTCATTAAGTATGTGGGGGGTTCAGAGCTAAGCGAAGACACTACAGGCTCGAGGCAGCATTCGGCTCCGGCTCCGGCGAAGGCCCTACGTGGGCGATATCCTTGAGCTTATCAAGAAAGGAGCCTGCCGTCACAGAAGAGCACAGAAGGGCGATATCCATATACTAGCCGGACATAGTCGACATTGTAGCGAATCTCTGGCTGGTGAGTAATGACCCCGGTCGGTGATCGCTGGCTGGTGGGCGCTGGTAGCTGTCGCTAATCGCTAGCGCTTACTGGTTATCGGTCTCGTAATTCTTGCTCGTTTCGTCTGGTGATGCCGAATCCGGCCCAATTTTATCACTTTTCGTCAATTTTGGAAAGAAAGATAATTGGATGCAGGAATTATCTATATACACACCACTTTGTACAGTAGCTTTGCCACCACAGCAACCCCACGCAAGGGGCTACCAGAGCTCTTCTTCTTTCTACGTCCCCTTCTTTTAGAACAGGTCAAGAAGTTACTAGCATCCCCTCTAGTACTGCATCTGCTTCTGCTCCTGCACCATGCATTTCCCAATTTCTGTGTTGGCCACCGTTGCTGTGGCCCTCAGCTCCGTTCAAGGGGCCGTCCACTCGGCCAAGATCCAAAAGCTCCCTGTTGAAGAGACGCTTGGAGCTGCTGCCTTTTCCGACTACACCGAAGCATTAGCACAAAAATATGTCAATTTATTCAACGAGGCTTCTGGAAACCCATCGTTGTCCGGCGGAGTCGGCATTGCTCAGGTGCCCTTTGTGGACCAGTCCAAGGGCGGCCAGACCAAGACCCCGTTGACGAACTATCTCAACGCCCAGTACTTTACCGAAATTGAGCTCGGTACCCCGGGCCAGGTCTTCAAGGTCATTTTGGACACTGGTTCCTCCAATTTGTGGGTCCCCTCCAGTGAGTGCTCGTCGTTGGCGTGCTTCCTCCACACCAAGTACCAGAGCTCTGAGTCCTCCTCCTACAAGGCCAATGGGTCCGAATTTGCCATTGCATATGGCTCTGGATCTCTTGAGGGCTTTGTTTCTCAGGACACGTTGACTCTTGGGTCTTTGGTGATCCCAAACCAGGACTTTGCTGAAGCCACCAGTGAGCCAGGCTTGGCCTTCGCCTTTGGAAAGTTCGACGGGATCTTGGGTCTTGCGTACGACACCATCTCCGTGAACAAAATTGTCCCTCCAGTGTACAATGCGCTTGCTCAGGGCTTGTTGGACGAGGCGCAATTTGCGTTCTACTTGGGCGACACTGCCAAGGACGAAAATGACGGTGGGGTGGCCACTTTTGGTGGATACGATGCCAGCGCCTTCAGTGGAGACATCAGCTGGTTGCCCGTGAGAAGAAAGGCGTACTGGGAGGTCTCGTTTGACGGTATTGGACTCGGCGATGAGTACGCGCAATTGACATCTACCGGTGCTGCCATTGACACCGGTACCTCGTTGATCACTTTGCCCTCGTCGTTGGCCGAGATCATCAACTCCAAGATCGGCGCCACCAAGTCGTGGTCTGGCCAGTACCAGATCGAGTGTGAGAAGAGAGACTCGTTGCCTGAACTCACATTGACCTTTGGCGGCAAGAACTTCACTTTGTCTCCATACGACTACACCTTGGAAGTTTCTGGCCTGTGCATCTCGGTGTTCACGCCCATGGATTTCCCAGAACCTATCGGAGATTTGGCAATTATTGGTGATGCGTTCTTGCGCCGCTACTACTCGATCTACGACCTCAAGAAGAACTCGGTTGGATTGGCCAAGTCGAAGTAGCTGCAAAAAACGTCGGATCTGGCCCGTGTCATCCGTTAGAATTTATGTTTGTTTTCCTCACTGTAGCGTAGGTCTTGTTGTATTTAGAAGAGCGTGTGGTCCTTTGGGGTTGAGTGATCAGGAAACGCCAGCGGTCCCAGAGGCCACTGGGTGCTGGATAGCGATAGCGGCTCGCTTAATGCGCGCCTTTTAGGGGCGACACGGGCACCATCGGACTCCCGCTAAATGGGCGGAGCTGCTGGGTGCAAGGCTGGGGGGTATCCGCCAGAGTCGCCACCCGATTCGTGGACCCTCGTGTGGTCGCTCGTGTCGCCAGTCGCTGGGATACTTCGCTGTAGTCCACCCCAGACTTACTGACTCTCTGTAATATCACGTGATCTGTTATTCCACCAATGGCGTGCGAGATTTTGCATTGCGCACTGTGAGCTGAGGTCAACACTGAGCCACCATCCATCACCTCTGATCCCACCAAAGAACCCACACACACAATGGTTGCTGTAAGTACGAGCAGTGGGCGGGCCTAGGTGTCCGTGCGTTTACTCAAGCGTTTTTCCAGCGTTTCCCCGGTGTCCTGGCGGCACTTTACCGCGGGTCTGGCGGCATTCACTTCTGGCGGCCCCAGCCCAGGCCTCCGCTCTCGCCCCCTCCTGGCAGTTGTCAGATTGCCCGCAAGGTCCCTGCCAGCTTTTCAAGGCCTTAATGCTCTCATGATGCCATTTTCCAGATCAAATCGCTAGTTCTTTCCTGTTCCTCCCATACTAACCGCAGTACGTCAGAGGCCCCGCCTATAAGTCCGTGCAGTCCTTAAAGGGCTTGAACCTTCCTGTTTTAAAGAGCTACATCCCCGACTTAGTCTTATGGGGAGGTGCTGCAGCCGCCGGAGTGGCCACTTTCACCTCCGGCGTGCCTGTTTTCAAGGACACTTTCTACGCCAAGATCCCATACTTTGGCTCGTACTTTGTGTACAACCCCGACCCTGAAGATGTTCCTATTTAGGGATTGAGTAATAGATACAGAATACAGCGGTGTAGTGTAGGCACGATGCATTTATTGGGGGTAATGTGGAGTGATGACGTGGGAGAGATGAAGACAGAAGGCCCTAGGGGTCGGTTAGGGGCTCTCATGAGGGTCTACGATTTGCCTTTACCCATCCTCGGCTCTCTGGCCGTCGCTCCCCAGAGATCATAGCCCCGAGCGTAGCGAGCTGAGCACCACACAGTGGCCCTCCCCGGGCAGGGGCCAGCGGAGCGTCATCGATGCCGCGCGAATTTCGCAACTTGAGCGCCAGCCGGCGGCACTTCGACGCCCCGCTGGCCACTTCATGGAGACTCCTGCGGAGAGCTGTCCCCTGTAGGGCGCTAGTCGGAGCGCAGCCAGTGGAGCGTCAGATTGTGCTGGATCTCTGGAGAGCCCTAGAACCGAGAACTTGGGCACTGGGCGGCGGCTTACTTGCGAGCTGTCCAGTGCTATGGGACGTAAGCCAAGAGCTCGCCCTTGCGCTCGAGGTAGCCGTTGGAGACCAACGAGTCCACGGCGGCCTGGAGTTGCGGAGCGGCCACGGGCCCCAGTTTTTCGAGCTGCGGCACTACCGCGGCCACAAGCTCTGCGTACGGCCGGGCGGGCCCTCCCTTCATTGCCCGCACAAGCGCCGCCTGGTACTCGGAGGCCCTGGAGCGCTCGACTTGCCGCGCGGTCTGCACGTCCCAGTCCGCCAGGCGCGCGGCCTTGAGCGCCGGGAGCTTGAGCCTAGCGGAGCGGTCCGAGAGCGCCGCATTGAAGGCGTAAGCTGAGGCCCCTGGCTCTGAGTCAGCTCCAGGCCCCGCTGCCTCGGGCACAAGCACCCGGTGCTTCTCGCTCAAAGAGCGCAACACGGCGCTGGCCATGGGCACGCTGAGGCCAAGACGCTGCGCAAACTCGTGGACGGTCCAGCGGTCGCGCTCCTCAAACAAAAGAATGGCCGCTGCCTGGAGCAAATTGCCCACGATGTCCTTGGGTCCCAGGGCAAAGGGCGCGCGGATCGTGAGCTGGTGGAAGGCGAAGAAGCTCCAGTCGAGGGCACGGCTGCGGGTGCGGTCGGGCAGCAGCGACACGAAGTCGTCGAGGACTCGCTGGAGCTGTGGCGGGAGCACAAAGTCCGCGCGGAGGCTGGCGGGCACTTCGGGCCAGTTGCGGCGGTCCAAGAGCCACGGCGTCAACCGCACGCCGTCCACCGTCTGTTCAGCAGCCGACGCCACGTCATCCATGAGCGCCCGGAGGCCAAAGTTTTCGTCACCGAGCTCGGCGCAAAGCGCATCCACGAGCGCCGTCTCGCGCTCGAGAGGCCCGGCCCGGTGCAACAAGAGCCGCCGCGAGAGGTCGCGCTTATAGCTGGCGACAAATGCGCCCTTATTGGCGAGAAGCTTGAAGATGGCAACGGTGTTGGCCTCGAGACGCGAGTGGGGCGAGGGCTGGGCGCGCTGTGGCCGTGCCGAGGGCTTGGCGCGAAGGCTCAGGTCGCAGTGGCGGCAGAGGCTGGCGATGACGGCGGCATTGAGGCCCGGGGAGTTGAGCGCACGGGCAAGCGCAGTGCGCAGCTCAAACTCAAGCCCTGGGATCGTTTCGCGCTGGTAGCGCTCGATGAGGGAGAGAACGGTGGCCACGAAGCCGGGGCTGGGGCTGGGGCTCGGGACAGTGGCCCCAGAAGAAGCAAAGGACCCGGGATCAGCGGCGCTCTCAGAAGCAGCGGCCCCAGAAACACCGGCCCCAGAGTCTCCCAAAGTGCGATCAGAGGCCGGAGCAGTAGAAGTCCCCGCCTCTGAGGCCCCAGCCTCTGAGACCCCGGAGTCCATGCGCCCAGCGCTTGTGAAGGTGCCGTCTGCAGTCTCTAGGGCTCCAGCAGGCTGAGCCGCTGGCTTCTCCGCTGGCTTCTCTGCAGAGTTCGCCGCAGAGCTCTCCGCTAACTTCTCAGCCCCAGCGCCCAGCGCCAGAATAGAGCTCAACTCTCGCATCGCCTCCGCGTACACAAATTGCCCCCACTCGTAGAGGAGCGTCTGGCAGGCGTTGACGTGATGCTCCAGCTCAGCCACCTCGCACTCGCGGTGCAACTCGCGGAGCTTTCCGCCACGCACCACCTCCGGGAGCACCATGCGGAGGGTGGCGTTCAGGGAGCGGAAGAGCCACGTCCAGCGCAACTTTGAGGCGAACTCGCGGCGCACGGGCGCCGGAACTCCTGCCAGCTCCAAGAGCTCCGTCTCGCGCTTGAGTAGCCGCTGGAAGGTGTCGAAGTACGCCGGCTGGCGCGCGCACTCGCGGGCCAAGCGCCCGTGGTGGGCAATGGCCCGGCCCACACAGAGCCCGCGGATGGCAGCGTCGTTCTGGAAGGTGAGTCGCACAAGAACAGCAAGGAGCGGCCGCACGGTGGCAGTGTCTTCGAAGCCCTCGCGCCGTGCGGTCTGGAGAAGGCGGTCCGCAAGGGCAAGGAGCTGCGTGAGGATCAGCGGGGCGGCACCGGGGTCGTTCGCTCGCTGCTCCAGGGTGCCACCGGGGACCTGCTTCTGAGGGCTTGCCTCTGGCTCCGCCAGGGACCTTGCACTGGGGGCCCCTTGGCCCGCGACGTCCTCCACCAACGTGCGCATCCCGTAGGCCACGATCATCTCGCGGCGGGGGTGCTGCTTGAGGTACCCGCGGTCTACGAAGAGAAAAATCTTCGAAAGCACACGGAGTCGCAGCTCCCACGCGCTGAACGCTTCGATGAAACTCCCGGCGCTCTGTTGTTCGGCAGCGGCCACTAGTTGCGGCCTCGTGTGCGCGTAGTACTCGGAGCGGATCCGCTCCGCCATGAGCTCCGAGAGCTGCGACTGCTCCATCGGCCGCCAGCGACACAAGCGCTCGACCTCGCGGTAGTACCAGCCGTAGCTATGGGGCAAAGCGGCGCCTGTTAACGCCAAGCCAACGGCGGTGGTGAGCTCGCGACGGCAAAGCTCCGCGTGCTGGAGCTCACGAGGAGACGCCTTGGGCCGGTCGTGAGCGCCCGGCAGGGCCCGTCGTTTGGGCGAGAGATGCGAGGGCGTCAACCTCCGCGCCGGAGGTGCGCCAAGGTCCAACACGTCCATGGGTCGTCGTGGCGGGTGCTGTGGGCGGGCTGGTGGGGTCTGAGATCTCGCTCTGCCAGGTGCACAGAGGCCAGATCGGGGGCTAGCGAGCGCTGGGCGCGAGGGCTGGAAGGAGAGCACGAGTTGCTTATATGCCGTACTCTTAGTTGAGGAGCAGGCGGCGTATTATGGCGACGAGGGGTCAAAATTTGCAATTTAAAAGCTTGCTGAGCTGAAGGTATGAGGTTTTGTACTTCGGCCACTTTTCCTACGATTTCAGCTAGTTTTGGCACAGATGTAGAGGGATGGAGGGTGAGGAGGGTGATGTATGTGCAGGATGCGATGATTAGATGGCCAGGGAGCTCTAGAGGCCGGCGCTTGAGCGAAAATGGCAGATGGGGCAAGAATAGTGTCGTAAGAAGAATAAGGAATACCCGACAAAATTTACCGTGGGCTTTTGGCACACTACTGGAGTGGTTGGTGGTGGCGCTGATTTAGGGGCCCTAGGCGCAGAATAGCGAGAAATAGCGAGCCCACCGCCCGTGCGAAAACCAAACGAGCGCAACAACAAAAGAGCAGCCCCTCGCTTTCCTTTCTTCCCCTTCCTCCACCCTAACGCAATGACAGACCCCTCGGACGCGCCGAGCTCTCAGATAGACGACCCACGGCAGTTGGTCAGCGTGTACAAAAAAAAGGGAACCTTCGACAAGCAGCGACGGGCTCTTCTCGACAACTTCAAGGCCTCCGAGACCCACGCCAACCTCATGCTCAAGCTCAAGATGATCGTGGAGGGCAAGGTGAAAAACGACCCCGAAATTCTCATCAAGAACAGGGGCAAGGTGGGGGCCTTGATACAGGGCAACATTATTCAGCAGAAGTCTCTGGACTCCATTCTCAATATCGTGGACAAGGACATCCAGGAGAAGATCATCGACTCGCCCGAGTTCCACCTGGTGCTTCGCGAGGAGTTGGGAGACATTCGCAGGCAGCTCATGGGCATCAGTGACGAGGAATGGGAGCGTCAGAAGGACGAGGAGCGCCGCAAAGAGGAGGAGCGTACGCGCAGAGACCAGGAGACGGACACCACCACCCCGGATGCTGGCGCCTTGCGTGGACTCAAAATAAAGCCTTCGAAGGTCATCAAAGCTCCCCGGATCAATTTGGGGCATATGCGCTACTGATTACTGAGAAATTGAGGGTAAATGGGCCGTTGGCTGGTCCATGAAGTGCCCAGAGCCCTCAGATTTTTCCGCCCTTGCGAAGAGGACGGAATGCTGTCATCATTGCAGAGCAGCAATGAGCGGTTTTCCAGTGACCATGGGAGACCCAGGACTTGGCGAAGCGTATCTTGATGGTCTCCCCACGTTTCGGGGACCTTGTGGTGCGTGCCGATGTTAGTTCGAAAGTTCAACTGAAAGATATGCCGTTTACTCTAGACGTCTTTGGTTTTGGACTTTCAGTGTCTGGCTGTTCCCAATTATAGCATTCTTAACTATGTCGGCCATCTATTGTGAGACATATGGTGACGTTGAGACTGCTTGCAGATGACACATAGGAGGATTTTCAGAGTCCAGCGAAACTTTCGATCAAAGAATGCTCTGGTTTGGTTTTTGTTTTTCTGACTTCCTTCTGGGTCTATTCCTTCAGCTAGCTCGATGTTGCTGGCGCGCTTTTCAGTGCCTAGTTTGAGTCCAGTGAAGACCACGATGAGACACTCAGCGACCTGAGATGCCTTCAGATCCAGAGGCTAGTGAGGCAGACGGCGAAAGCCGTGAGAGCTAAAAAACTCGAAAGAGCCATAGGTTAACAAGTGCCAATGGGTAATATACATGTTGAATTTTGAGTATCAACCTCTAATTCGATGTTAGCATGATGTATGGATTAGTGAGCGTTAGCCTGTTATTGGACATATGTCAATAGTGAGTTGTGATGATAGAGTGTAGGGTAGTTAGTGCCAGGAAGCGCAGCGTTTCTATGATCAATAATCACGTTTAATAACTCTTCTGCTTAATGCAAAGTCATTATTCCAAACCGGGAACAAAAGGGCCAAATGATATCTAAGCCCTAGTCCCTCTGCCATTCTGCTAGCTTAGCTTCAGCTCGCCCCGCCTTTAGACACCAACTCATCCTGCATTACTTCTAAATCTCCTTTTTTTTTTTCAGGAACCAACCTACCTTCTTTTTCACCATTCCAAATTACATTTTTTGTCTTTCTCTCCTTTCCCTCCCCCTTCCCGTTACTCCCGTCTCTCAGCTATGGCTGCAAAATAGACCTGTATATAAACGGTTGCAATCCTGCATGCCTCTCCAGCTGGAGCTTCCTCCGCCACGGCATTGCAAAATGAACACTGCCCAGGCCTCTGGAGTTGCCTAGAAAAGTGAAATGACTCTAAAATTTAGTCTGGAGTTTATAAAATAGCAGAAATACTTAGCTTCCAAGTTTTAAGCTGTCACCAACGTTGGAACGATTTCTCTTGATGATGCACCCTCCACTCACAGCGCAAAAGGCCATGGAACCATCCACAGACGTACCCTCAGCCACGCAGACCAAATCTGGGTCCCAAAGTCAACAGGCGAATCAAAATCCCTTACCCGCCCAAGACTCTCAAGAGTCCTACAATTTTATATGTGCACTGTTGCAGGCAGCGGTGCGCCACACAGCACCAGACCAGGCGGCTGAGTTCCACCCAGAGCACTGTACTGCCTACTGTCCCCAGCTCTTCCCTGAGCTCCACCCTGCACTCCATCCAGTAAAGCGGATCAGAATAAAATTTGACGAGTTCAACGACCAGGAGACGCTAGTTGGAGAGGAGGAGATTTGGCAGGACGAGCGTTTGTTCGAGCAGATGGAGTAGGAGATTGATCAGGGAGCGGGCTACGAGTTAAGGAGCCTGTAAAATAAATGCATTCTCACAAATTGTAGGCTGGGCAAGTTGGTAAGGGGTTCAAGAGAGATTTTAGGGAGTCTCAAGGCGTTTATGTGGCTCTACTTATATTAGTAACTACTGGCCTCCTCCCTGAGCTCCCCAGAACTGTCGCAGGCCCAATACATGCCCTGCCAAAACTCACACTTTGTCTGTTAGAGCCAGCAGGGCCTCCTTCTGAGAACAGTTGGCGGCAATCGTGGGCTCTAGACGTTTGAGACCACCGCCACCAGCCTTCTGGCCGGACTGAGACGGGAGGACTGTCCGGTATCAAAAGCTCCCTACACAGCCCACCACAAATTTCTTAGTATTCGTACATTAGGGGACATATCTTGGAGACAAACAACAGTCAGGTCACAAAAGCGATGTGGTTCCCAAGCAGGAGCCCCACCCATGGACCTGAGCTTAGGGTTCAACGGATAGAGACGCAGTGTTCCCCTCCCCGAGCAGGCTCAATTTCCAGGCTACCAGCTCAGCACTCCGTGGAGGCCCCTGCGGAGAGCTCTTCCCTGCGGAACGCCATTGCTCCGAGCGAGGCGTCATGGATCTCAAGGACCAGGCGTCCGTAACACTCAGCGCCCGCCGGCGGCTGGCTGTCGCTCCGCTGGCCCCTCCGTGGAGACTCCTGCGGAGAGTGTGCCCTGCGGAAGCAATTCCTCCACGCGTAGGGAGCACACACCCCAGCAGTGTCCCCTGCCGAGCAGCAAACACCTGCGTTCCTTGGAGAGTTCCAGTGGCCATATACAGCTTCTCTGAACTACTGCTGGCCATTAGTGGCACTGTCTAGAGCTAATCCGCCTCGAAAATCTCGTTCGCAATGCGCATCAACTCCTCCACCACTTTGCTCTTGTACTGCAAGTCCTGAGGGTTCATCAGCCCGTCGTTCATGAGCGCCGGGCCCCAGATGATGGCCAAGTTCTTGGCAGACATTCTGTTACGGTCCTCGTGCGACGCCACCTTGTTGAGGTGGAATATCAAAGCACGCAAGGTGAAGTAGGCACCGTCAGGCAAATTGAACACTAGGTGATGGAGCTTTTTGGCTATGAACGATTCGTCCAACGACTTGACTGTGTCTATGAACTGCTGGTAGTACTCTGAAGTGAGCAAAGGCTCAGGAAGCGAATTGAAGTAGAGTTTGAGGAGCGACGCGATGGTGTAGATGTCGGTGTCGAGGACATTCTGGGGGTTGATATTGGCACCAATGAGAAGGTAGTTGGTGAACTTCTGGTCGATGGACTCTCGGAGCAGCTGCACCATCGTTACGTTGCCGCTGGCTCGGTAGATGCCCTCCACGTCGAGCCCGTAGGTCTCGAGCATTTCGATGCATTTTTTCACCACAAGCGGTACGTTATCAATGCCTGCAAACTGAATGAGCTCCTCGATGGAAATGCCGAACGAAGGCTGTGCGGGCTGCAGCTGGGCTGCGAGGGTCTTGGGCCCGCCAGGGCCGCCGATCTCCGGCGTTGAGGGGTCGAGCGACGTGTAGGTGAAAGTGTCGGAGACGGCAGAGGCGGAGTGGGCGTGGCCGTTGGGGGAGAGGGAGCTCGAGAAGGTGGAGTTGGTGTTGCTGACGAAGTTGGAGGGCGAGCTGATGTTGGGGTTGCCGGAGGCAGAGGCTCCCACTGCGCCAGCCCCCACTGCGCCAGCCACCACCGCTCCAGCCACCGCTCCCGTCACTGCTCCCCCGGTCGAGCTCGCTCCAGCGCCTCCTGCTGGCTTAACGCTCAAAAACTTCTGCTGTGTCGCCGGCACGCTCAGCCGCAACGACGGGTGCACCACGTACTCCACCGGCACCAACGAACGGCCCGCCAGCTTGCCGGCAAACTTCACGAGATACGTGTACAAGTCCTTCTCGTTGTCCACCGAAGAAGCTATGTCCTTCATGCTGGGCTTGCCCGCGACGCCCTCGTGTTTCAATGGCGAAATCAACACCCCCGAGTTCATAATCAAATTCTCCTTCCAAGTGGCGTACTTCTGGAGCTGGACATTCATGGCAATGTCCATTTCGAGGATCAAGTTCTTCAACTTCTTGCTCTGGGCGGGCCTGTGGATCACCAGGATCTCGTCCTTGAGTTTCTTGCAGGCCGAGACCTTGTGCTTGTAGTCCTGGTCCGCCAAGTCGACCTTGCGCTGCAAATCGTCTTCCTGCTGCTCCACCGACTTGTTTTTAAGCAGAAACGACTTTTTGTTGGGGTCTGAGCTCTTGAGCTTCTCCAAGTCGTCGCAGAGGTGGTAGTACTTCTGCTTGGCCTTCTCTGCGCCCAAAATGGCGTCCAAACACTCCTTCTCGCGCCTCTTTCCCTCCTCCTTGATCGCCTTCCGCAGCCGCGAAATGGTGCCCACTAGTGCCGCGAGCTCGTCGTACATAATGTTGAGCGCCTTGACATACAGCAGGCCCACCAGGTAGATCCTCTCGTCGAACTCCACCACCAGGTCGAGCCGCGTGGAAAACAGGTCCAGCTTGATTTTGTTGGCCTGCAGCTGCGCCTTGAGCTGGGCCCGTGTGTGGGTGGCAAACTTCTTGAGCTGCATGTAGTGGTCGTCTTCGATTTGTGCCTTTTTTTTGACGAACTTGGCGAATTCATCCCCGGTGGTGATGCTCTGCTTGAGCCGCCCGAGGAGAATATCGAGCGACGCGTCGGAATTGAGCACCTCATTGATCTTGTCGCTGTCGAGCAACGATTTGGATTCAGCCATGACGGAGGGTCCGAGTTTGAGCGCAAAGTAACGGCTGGGGCGTGCTGGGGTTTCGGTCGTGCTTCTAGGGACTCGTGGGCTGGCCTTTGTTCTGGTCGCAGGGCGTTGTTCTGGCCGCAGGGAGGTGTAGTCGCAGGCTCTGGTTCTATCAATTGGCGCTGGATTCGCAGGCTCCGGGGTCTACTCGCCAATGTCTCGCTGGGAAGGACGCTGCTGGGAGCCTCCGTTCGGGCTCAAAGCTCCAGCAAACAAAAACCCATGTGCAGGACCCGTTCCATATTCCTCCTGGGTCACCCGCCCCGTCAGAAGTAGGCGCAGGCGCCCTGGCCGCCGCTATTGTCCTGAGCCGCGCTCTGTTAGAGCATTCTGCTGCCACTCCGCACTTCCGCTGTGGCCCTGACTGCTGTAGCCGCTGGCGGGCCGGAGCTCTCGAGTGCCGGCGTTGGTGCTCGATATCGCCCCCGGAGTGACGCTCCGCTGGCAGGGGACTACGTAGGGCTTTGCTTGCTACGCTCGGTGCCAAGGGCCCCCGTCGGGGACAGCCGCCCGCCGGGGTCTCCACGAAGTGGCCAGCGCAGCGTCGAAGTGCCGCCGGAGTGACGCTCCGCTGGCCCCTGCCCGGGGAGGGCCACTGCGTGGTGCTCAGCTCGCTGCGCTCGGTGCCAAGAGATCCCCGTAGGGGACAGCCCCCCGCAGGGGTCTCCATGAAGTGGCCAGCGGAGCGACAAGGTGTGCCGGCAAGCCGAAGCCTCAGGGCCAAGGCTGTACCGCCGCCTACGGTGTCCATTCTACAGTGCTGGCCTAGCAACAGGTAGCTCAGAGGGGATCAGAATGTGCATTTTCGTTATTTGTTCTATAAGCATGTCCCCTAGAGGCAGACAGATCTAGTGGCGAGTAATGGCGCCTAAAAGAAGACACTGTTGCGCTTCTCGTCCTGCTGGAAGATGGAGACGCCCTGCTCCACGTTGGCCACCGAAAACTCCAAGTCCTCGGTGGTGATCATATCCCAAAACTTGTAGATCATCATGATGGTGAACAAGTTGCAGAGACTTCCAAAGAACAAGCCGTCGATGTAGTGCGAGCAGCCCTTGCAGATGGCGTTGCTGAAGACATACAGCAAGATCTGGCCTGCGATGAAGAAGAAGGCGCCGAGAAGAACGGCGCCGAGCGGCCAGTACAGATCAAGGGCGAAGATCACCAAAATGATCTGCGACACGGTGTAAGCGGCCAAGATGACCGCGTTGATGATGAAAGAAACCACAAAAAGACCCTCGGTCGACCTGTTGGTAAGGCTTCCCCAGCTCTTCAACGTCACCATACAGAGCACGAAGTTGACGACAAACCAGGAGAAACTGATAGCTCGCAAGATCCACATGGACCGTCTGGACCCGTCCTCCCAGAACTGGAAGCATAGGAGGCCGTTGTAGAGGAGGCTGATGCTGACGGCGGCGGCAAAGCCGATCTGGAGAGCCACAAAGTAGGGGTAACTGAGCGAAGAAGGTGGCGAAACACCACAGTCCACCACAAGCGACGAGATGGTGAGCCCAATGCACAAGTAGAAGAAGTAGAGCATCTCGGTGCGGCCAATGGCGGTGTATTTGGACCGCACATTGAAGATGATGATGAGGAGAACGATCAAGGTCCCGATGTGAATGAAGGCGTTTCCCACCTGGAAGATCATCGTGTTGGCGAGCTCCACCGAGCGCGCGTAGCAGTCGGGGATCACTCCCACCGTGAAGTTGGTGGTGGGATCATTGGACCCGATCGCTGAGCAGATCGGGAACGCCGTCTTGTTGCAGATGGCGTCGAATGAGCCGAAGGCCATGGTGCGTGGGCAAAAGTTCGGAACGGGCGCTTATGAAGGAGCGCAGGGCGGGCTTTGAAGGGCACCTGGTGCTGTCCCTGTGCTGTGTGCTGTCTCTGGCGCTCTCGGCTGGTCAATAGTCCAGGGCTGGATTTGGACGTTGGCTCCTACGAACAGCTGAAGGTCTCTGCAATCTGTGGGAGCTTCTCCGGACGTTTCTGCGGTCTCTGGAGTTCCTGCGACTTTCGTGGAGTCTCCTGTCGGTCGTCCGCTGGGTGGGTCCGGGTCCGTGGCTAATCCTTCGCTGGTCTATGGCCCAAATTTTGATCTGTGCGCAGCCACAAAGAAAACAAAAGGCTGTGTGCAGGCCAGTCTCATCATGCTGGACCAACAGTCCGCTGTTTCTGGGGCTGTAGCAAGTAAAATCCGCCGAAACTCGAGCTGAAGATCAAAATCATGGCCGCCTATACCCAGTGAAATTTTTGCGTTGTTCTCTCTATCCACGCCCGACATCACAGTGCTCTGCCCTGCTCACCTCATCCTTCCAAAATGCGAGTATTTCCCTTTTCGGCCCCTTCCTGCTCCGCCTGAACTGCCCCGAAGCGCCCAGGAATCTGCCATCCAGCTCTAGGCGATTGCACTGCCCAGTCTTCCGTTCTTCCAAACCCAAGCTTGCAGCAGCTATATTAAAAGCTCTAAGAACCTTGAGCTGTCCATTTACCGACTGAGAACTCATTTTTTTCTGCTATATGCCGCAAATTCACGATAAAAATAGCACGCGCTCCCACTAAAACATCGCTACATCCTCCTTATCTGTCTTCCACTCACAAACTCCTAAATCACTTCTACAAGCCTCAAATAAATAACCGTACAGTATACACCCAAATTTTGCCCTGACTGGACCCTGAAGCTCTCCTATATATACAATTCCTTTCCCTTCATTAACTACACCTGGTAGTATGGGGGAGGAGGTACAAAGTCCTGGAAAAGTGACGTTGGCGCCACCACTGTAGGCGAAACAGAGGAGTTGTGCCGTTTCAAACCGAGCGACTTCTCTTCCGATTGGAATTTCTTCAAATTCTGGCTGCGGATCACCTCGTTGATATTTATATGGTTGATGGATCTGCGGATCTCTTCTTCGATCTTTTCCTTTTCGGACAATTCCAGCGGGGAGGTGAAATTGAAGTAGTTGTTGCCCAAACCCAAACCGCTCAAAAGAGAGCTGGTTGAGTTGATAGGCGACAGGTTGCTTCTGGTGAATCTGGAGCGAGAGAGGGGCGATTGCGTGGGGGTGACAGGAATCACAAGGTCCTTCAAATGCGATTTCTGTTTTACAAGGTCCTGGTAGAAATCGTTAGGGACCTTGATGGGAACTGGGTGCTTGATGACGCCGGCGTCTCCTGCTTCAGCCTGGGCTGTTGTATTTCCGCCAACAACAGTGCTGGCACTGCTGGCCACACTCATTGGTGTGGACTTGGTACCAGAACCGGAAATAGTGGCTCCTGACTCCATAGACACCGCCGTGGACATAGGGGTTGCGGTAACTCCACCAACCAATCCTGTGGCGCCAGCGCCTGTCGTGGAAGTCTTTCTGATCTTGATGGTTCTTCTTTTGGGTCTCTCGTTATTGGACTTGTAATAATTAGCCAGCTGGATCGACGAGATCTTGTTCAAGGTGCGGTCGACCTTGACGTACTGTGAATCGTCAGTAGCTGTCAAGACATCGATGGGAATGCCATTTGAATTGCCCACTGTGTTGATGTTGAGTGAATGCGACAAAGTAGGCGCGAAGTTCTTGTTGATTTTCTCTAAGTGCGAGCGCTGTATCACGTCCTTAAACTTGGGGATGCGAAAATCAAGCTTTTCACGTGAGTTGAACAACTTCAACACCTTAATCAAATTGGTATTGGATCCATTCATTTTCATCTCATTGAAGGACACCTTGCCTGAATCGTCCCCCTCAATGTTCGCCAACTTCGAATGTAAATCGTAGAAAAAGCCATTGGAAGAGGAGATGTATTTGAGCGACAATTGGTGGATAACTGTAGGAAGCGTCTCACGGAAAAGATCACGGATCTGGTTCTCGATCTGCGACTGCAAGAATTTGGCAAGTACCTTGACGTTGTCAAAAGTTGATGATACTTTTATGCCCTCTAATGGGTCGTTCTTGAACACGAGAGTGAGTCCTTTCGTTTTGCTGAATACGATAATGCCAATGCCCAGTATTTTTATATCGCTCAACTTCAAATCAAGCGGAATATTGAACGGATTACTTGAAAGCAAGAAATGAGGTGTTATAAAAGCATCCGAGCTGATTTCGTTCTGGAGCGAGTGCTGGGAGTAGATTTTGAGTGGGTTTCCCTCCACTTTCGTGTTAAGGGTGAGATGGAAGTCTCCCTCGTAATTGATCTTGAAAATACCACGAAAACGGTCTTTGTCTAGTTCTCCAATCTCCAAAATCTCGAAATCAGGCGCTACTTTGCCGAAATTGAGGTCTTTGATGGCGATTTTCGATGCCAAGATGCTGGGACGCTTGCCCGCATTGAGCGCATCTTCAATGAGACTTTTGGTCCAGCTCTGCAAGGAGTCTGTCTCAAGCGAATTCCAGTCGACGCGGATAGACATTGTGTAATGGGAGCTCTAGGGGTAGGGCGTGAGAAATGTATAAATGCCAAGGCTGTGGGGAAGACTGGTCCGTGACAAGGTTAAAACTTGACGATTGTTTCAACCTTAGCTGTTCAAAGGCTAGCCGTGAGTTTAGCGATCGCTGGGCCTGAAGAGTCCTGGGTGCCGATCCAAGTTGCAAATGAAAACAACCGAAAAGACGCCACGCTGCGGAGTTCTAGGTCCGTTCTCAGGGATTCAAGAGATATGGATGCACTGCTAAAGTGAACAGCAATGCTTCTGAAAAACAATCGGTGCTTTCTAGTAAAAAAAAGCTGCCAGACGTGAAGAGTTCCCCGGAGTTGGCGAAGGGGGCGATCTTTTCTTTAATTTTTTTTATTTTTGTGTCACTAGCCACTGACCCGATCGTGTGATGATGTGGGATTTTGTGGCCTTATTCGGTTCCGAAATCAGCCGCCGGCGGGTATGTGCAGGTGTAACGCACTGTACAAAGGAATAAGGGCTTGTGTGTAGGAATAAAAGGCCCGATGTATCGAAGCTTTGGGCAAATCACGACTTGTAAATAGATGGCTGACTCTGGGTCAGGCAGGCTGTGGTTTTATGGGGCGCGGAAAGGTGAACTTCAGATGCCCTGGCAGGAGAATACTGAAGATCTGTCGACTATGGGGCGATCAGGTCGCGACCATGTGGTGAGTATCTGACGACTATATACTCCTTGAGCACAAATGTGGGACGTATTGTGCTGTATCTCCGAAGGGGCATCCTGGTGCTCTCCTCTTCTTAGCGCCGCAACCTAACCCCGGATTTTGATGGAGTGATTTTCAAGACGCGATGGGCCCACTCATCGAATTGGCAACGCCGGAGCTGTACCCCGAGCTCTCGGATGCTGAGCTTTTTACAGAGAGGCCACAGCACCCACCGCTAGAGCTCAGCAGAATCTGGGGGATTTTCTGGCTCTAGTGGGCGGTGGCATCTCAATGTTGAGACCCATTTATGTGCAGGATAGCACCCCACTCACCTTAACACCCGTGTTACCCAGCAACGTCTTAACACCCGGCTTATCTCTAGTATCAGGCGGGGAACAGTGCCATTTGACCGCGAGCCAGTAGTGGGCCAGACCTTGCAGCACAAGTACTGGTTCGAGTCCTGTTGGAGTCCGTAATTGGCCCACTGTAGCCCCTACTGTATCCGTAGTAGGCCACAGTAGCTTGTAGTATGAAAGTGTCACGTGTATTGCACGTGATGCCCATCATCAACTCCGAAACCTCTCAGGCCACTAGGCCCTCAACTAACCGCGGACTACAGGCTCAATGAAGTCAGAAGCCAGTTTCTACGATCTAAAACCGCGAGATCTTCTTGGAAGAGTTGCCTCTTTTGACTCTTTGCGCGGCAAAGTTGTACTTATTGTGAATGTGGCGTCGCTCTGTGGATTCGCCCCACAGTACCGAGACCTCCAGCAGCTCCAAGATAAATACAGTGACAAATTGGTGGTGATAGCGTTCCCCTGCGACCAGTTCGCAAACCAGGAGCCGCTAAATGGCAAGGAGCTTCTCAATAACATCCGAACGCGATTCAAGGTGCGGTTCCCGATCATGGCAAAGGTGCACGTCAACGGCCCGAACGCAGACCCTGTGTATAAATTTTTGAAGTCCAAGCGGGCGGGATATTTGGGGTTCCAGGGGGTGCATTGGAACTTTGAGAAGTTTTTGGTGTCGTCCAAGGGCGAAGTGGTGGCAAGATTCATGTCGGAGATTCCTCCGTTGGCGTTTGAGGAATCGGTGCGGAAGTTGGTGGAGGAGATATGACATGGGCTGATGTCTGGGAATTCTGTTGCCTGGAAGCATTTGGATGGTAGGGCAGGCCTTAGAAGAGGTCAGGGATCAATTAGAGAGACTGGGTGCTCACGGTCAGGAGCAATTGCTGCGGTCGGAGAAACGCCCAGCATATCTTGGGTCAGCTTCCGGATCTATTACCCAGGGTTATTTATGACAGCTCCGGTAGTTTGTCCTCAAAGTGCCAAGGACTAAGTTTCAAACTAGGACTACCTAGTCTGAGCTTGGTCCCAGCTCAGTCCCAGTACAATGCCAGAGGTCTGGGGGCTTCTGTCCCCTTTCTTCAGAGCCGGTGTCTATAACACGATCCAAGTGTCAATTGCAGCGCCAATTCCAGTACCAACTCCAGTGCCAATTCCAGTGAAGTTTGGGCTCACTGCGTATCGCCACTGCTTCATCGCAGACCCTCAACTCAGAACCCGTCATCATCGCCGCCCTCTACATAGCTCACTGTCAATGTATATATTTACGCCACGCGCTGCTTCTTGGCCGGTCCCTCACGGCCCAACTCCGGGCTAAACTCCTTCATGATGCACGACAACAAAGTGTTGGCTCTTCTGCTGAGTTCCGCCGCGTTCCGGGACTGGAAAAAGAAGTCGTAGCGGAACAATTGCGACGCACGGATGGCATCGCGGATCCGCTCATAAACGTCGGGGGTATCAAGGCCATAGCGGTACAATTGCACCAAGAGGAAGCGATCCTCGTCCT
Source organism: Chernovozyma palmyrensis (assembly GCA_030558275.1). Lineage (NCBI taxonomy): Eukaryota > Fungi > Ascomycota > Pichiomycetes > Serinales > Debaryomycetaceae > Chernovozyma > Chernovozyma palmyrensis. The sequence continues at coordinate 159,500 of JAJMSF010000016.1, forward strand.
CGGAGAAGACCCGCCGCGTGGAGGAAGAGGGCGGGTATTTGAGGTTGAGCTCCTGAAGAGGGTACCGATACTGGGCCAATTTTCTGCGGAGCGACTCCTTGTGCACCTTGACCTTGCGGAGCTTCTCCTCTCCCTGTTCGATCTGCGATATGTAGCGCTCATAGCCCTCGATCTGTTGGTAGTTCTTCCAGAATGCACGTGCGTACTCCTTGACCTCCTCCTCGGGTTTGTCGTCGAATTCCGCCGCTATCGCCGCCACAGAATTGCGCCCGTGCTTGGCACACAGCTGGATGAAGTGGCTGAAATCGCGCCGGTTCCAGCGGGCAAATCCTTGCGTTAACAACTGCTCCTTGAGTTGCTGCTCCTCGGCGGTTAGCGGCCGAGAATTGTCGATTTCCTCCTGCTCCATGCGCTGCTCCTCGCTATTCTTCTTCGCCACCTTGTGGTGCACGAGCTTGCGGTAATAGTTGCGCTCCAAGTCGTAGAGCTCGAACAATTTCGCCGGAAAGAACTGGTGGTCGTAGATATTGAGCTGTTTCGGCGGCCGCGGTCCGCCAGCCCGTGCTCCGCTCCCCGGCGCCCTTCCGCTGCTCATAACATCCTTATAGTACATATCAATGGAGTAGTTCTCCTTGCGCTCGCGCTTGGCCGGGTTGATCCACCCATGGCCAATGTTGCTGATGGAAGTAGGCTCCTTCTTCTTGAAGTTCTCCCCGTTCCACTCGTACACCGACTCGTCGTTGGAGAAGTTCTGGAGCGCGCTGAGGTCGAGCTTGGAGTATTTTTGCGCCAATTGCGCCGTTTTGGCCTCGGAGTCGCGGAGAAGCGCCTCGATATCGATCTCCAGCTCGCCCTCTGGCGCCTCCAGAGAGCTTTTCGCCAAAAGGTCTGCAGCCCCGTACTGGATCATGTTCAATAATTCATCCTTATTGTTGAGCGGCTGCTTGGCGCCCAATCCGCCCGAATTCCGGCCCTGTTGGATCACCAACTGGTCGAGCCGAAGCTTCTGGGTGGCCCGCTCCAAAACCTTCTCCTCGATCGCATTTTCCGTCACGAAGCGGAACACCTTCACCTGCTTGGTCTGGCCAATTCTATGGGCTCTGTCCATGGCCTGTAGATCAGCCTGCGGGTTCCAGTCGCTGTCGTAGAGTATCACGATGTCGGCAGACGTCAAGTTGATTCCGAGTCCTCCAGCACGGGTGGTGAGAAGAAACACAAACTTCTCGGACCCTGGCCGGTTGTACTCGTCGATGGCGTCGACTCGGTCCGCGTGGTCGGTCTGACCGTCAATCCGGCAGTACTGGTACTTTCTGAACACGCAGTAGTCCTCCAAAATGTCCAACATACGGCTCATCTGCGAGAAAATGAGCACGCGCGAGCCCTCGCTGCGGAATTTCTTCAATAAATTGTCCAAAATGAGCATTTTTTCCGAGTTGTACACAAGGTGCTCGTCGGTGGTATACGGGGGGCCCGGCTCCGCACCCTCAAAGAGGTACGGGTGGTTGCAGCACTTGCGCAACTGCATCACGATGTTGAGCAAGCGCGTTTTGGACTCACGCTTGCCGCTGGCACCGTTCACCGCATCGATATCCTTCTCCAAGATCTTTTGGTACCAGCGTTTCTGCATCTCCGACATCTTGGTGTAAACATTGAGCTCCTTTTTGGGTAAGAGCGACTTCTCCACGTCGTTTTTTATGCGCCGGAGCAAAAAGGGTTTGAGCACCTTGTGGAGCTGTTGCACCACGTTGGCCTCTTCGCTATGGGCAAACCACTCGTCGAAGGCTTCCAGGTGCAGAAAAATGTCGGGGAGAATGAAGTTGAGCAATGCCCAGAGCTCGTGGAGGTTGTTCTGGAGCGGGGTCCCCGTGATAAGGAGCCGGTTGCGCGACGAGAACATGCGGATGATCTGCGAGAGAAGCGACTCCTCGTTCTTGATCCGGTGCGCCTCGTCGATGACAATGTACTCCCACAGGAACTTTCGGAGCAGCAGCTTCTCGCGGATCACGATCTCGTAGGTGGAGATCACCACGTCGAAATCGCAGGCCAAGAGCCGGTCGTTGATCAACGCCTGGCGCTGCTCCTTGTCGCCCTGTAGCACCAACACCCGGACCTCTGGCGTCCATTTGGCGAATTCCCGCGCCCAGTTGTCCACTGTGCTCTTCGGAACCACCACAAGATGCGGGCCGTTGATGCCCTTGAAGTACCGCAAGTAGCCCAAGAACGAAATCGTCTGGAGTGTCTTGCCCAAGCCCATTTCGTCGGCCAAAATCCCCGACAAGTTGTTTTCGTAGAGAGAAATCAACCAGTTGAGGCCCTGCACTTGGTAGGGCCTGAGCAGGCCCCCCTGGACGAACCCGGGGCTCTCTGTGAACTCAAAAATCTCGTCGCCCTGCTGCTCCTCGTTGAGCAACTCCGCATCCTCCTCCTGCTCGGTCTTGCGTCGCTTTTGTGCCCCCCGTGCTGGTTCGGTCGGCGCCGGCTTCTGGGCCCCTTTTTCGCTCTCTAGTGTCTCCAAAAGCCCCCGGAGCTTCTCGTCCGCCTGCGCCCGCGAGTCAATAAAATGCTTGAAAAGATCCGTGAGTCCAAGCAAATATTTGAACCGCTTGGCGGTCTCGAGCTCCTCGTGCTGTTTCTGGTCCGCCCGCTCCTCCACAAAGTACCGGGCCCTGTTGGCGCTGATGTTGGTGGTGGTCTCCACAGGGCCGGGGGCCGGAGTGGGCGTCGGCTGCAACACCGTCACGTGCTGCTCGCTTCCTGTTCCTTCGGCACCCGCGTCCGCTGTGCTGGCAGCTCCTGCTGCATTGGCCTCGATGGTGTCGCTGCTCATGGTCGTTGCTGAGGAGAGTGGCCACTGCCTTGTGTTTGGAATTTTCATCCACGCGTTGGGTACTGCACTAAGCGCGCTCTCCTCCCACCAGCAGTAACTGCTGAACGCGCACGGGAGGCCCGCCAGGATGTCACGGGCCATTGCTACGGGCCGTCCTGGCGTCTGGGGCTCCTGAGCATCACACAGCCGGTGGTGGGCCGCCGGAGGTCTGCTCCGCTGGCCACTTCGTGGAGCCTCCTGCGGGGGAAAGTAACTTGCCCTGATCGCAGCGAGCAAAGCACCACGCAGTGGCCCTCCCGGGCAGGGGCCAGCGGAGCGTCCAGCAAATCGCCGGCGGGTGCTCGTGCCCTAGGGACTGTTGGGGGTTGTGTTCGCTCCGCTGGCCAGGGCTCCGCCAAGGGAAAAGCGGGACATGCTTAGCGCAAATCCACACACCCACTCCCTGGGGTAGTTTACCCCACGCTCTGGTGGAAGTTCGCAGCTACAACCCTCTAATCATCACGGTACATCTCTCTATATAGGGGCAAGATAGGGGCCTCACAGTCAGTTGGTGCTTTGGGGTGGCTGTTTCGGGCGTTGTGGATTGTTGGGCTCATGCCTCTGCTTTACCGTCCAAATACGCGTCAATTTCCAGCTTTCTCTTCTCCCACTCCGCCACCTTGGCCAACTTCTCCTCGATATCGTGGATCTCGTTGTCGATACTCTGGAGGTTTTCCTCCAGGGTCAAGTCGTGGAACTCCCAGTTAGATGGGTCCCCATGGTCGTTCTTGATCTCCAACACAAGATCGTGGTACTTCATGAGAAGAGGCCTGTGCGACAAGGTGATGAAGGAGAGGTCCTTCTTCTTCTGGAGAAGCTCGAAGATGTAGTCCTCCACATCGGTGGAAACAGCGTTGGTGGACTCATCGAGGATCACAAACTTCGGGTTCTTGAATAGAACACGCGCAATGCTCATGCGCTGCTTCTCTCCACCGCTGAAAACGTCTTTCCAGTCTTTCTTCACGTTGAAATTGCCCTCACGGCTCAAAATGTACTCCAATTTGACTTCCCGAAGAATGTGGTACAAGTGGTCGTCGTCATAGCCCATTTCAAGCATCTCGTCGTAGCTGTAGGGGTAGATGATCTGGTCACGGAGGTTACCTGCTGTAAAATAGGTCTTTTGCGGCAAGTACATGATATCGTCATCATTGGGCTTCGAAAGGAGGCCCGCGTACAAGGGCCAGAGCCCGGCTATGACGCGCGAAATCGACGTCTTTCCGCACCCGTTGGACCCTAAAATCAACAAATTCTGCCCGTGGGTGATCAGGAAATTCAAGTTGGAGATCAACGGCGGGTTATCGGACCCTTCGCTCGTGGGAATAATAATGGGGATCTTCTCAAACCGGAGCCCGTTCAGATAGTTCTTCTGGATGGTGCCATGAATATCTGCAGGCCCGTGCTTGCTCCCGTAGCTGAAAGTGGGCGAGTGCACCTGGTGGAGTCTCGTGAGCAACGAAAACACACGGTCAGTGTACCCGGTGAGCTCAGACACATCCTTAATCGAATACATGAGACGCGAGCCGGCGTCTGCCAAATTCAACATGAGACGTTTGTTGATGATGAACTGGCGCATGTTCTGCTTCTCATTGACAGCCGCGGAGGCCGCAGCCTCTCCCGAGAGCTCACCATGGTTCTTGGGCCAGAGATCGTCCAAAAATACCGGCAATCCAGCAAAAATGTAGCCCCACGCAGACCAAGTGTACTTCAAGATGTAGTCTTCCAATACTGAGTAGCTGAATGTAATGTTGATCTCCTTATCGATGTGAGACATAAGCTTTTCGAAAGTGGCATTGAGCTTCAGTTTCTCGATGATAGAGCCCTTGTAGAATCCGATCTCTTCACTATTGGTGATCAAGTTAAGGTGCTCGTTGTAGTATTGCCCTTCCAAGCTCGTTTTACGGGCAGAAAGCTTCCCAAAAGAGGGGGTATTCTTTTTGAGAAGCCATGCGGTCAAGAAGTAGTTGGCAAAAATGCCCACAATGGCTCCGGTTCCAAGGTTATCTCTCAAGTACACCGCAAAAAACACAATATCAATGAAGGGCTTACCCATGCTGGAGAAAAGTCCACAGATAGAGTCGCAAAACTTGGCCACGTCGTTGGTGATGTACTGGTCGATGTTGACGATATCGCTGTTGATAGCGTTGATTTTGTAGTAGCTCATCACTTTGTCTAAGTAGATGTCGTGGATGTAGCGAATGAGGTTTGTTCTGAAGTTGAGACTGAGTCTGTTGGTGAGGTACTTGATGGCGGCGTTGGTGTAGGAAGCCGGGAACGCTATGAGCAACCAATAGACCAAATCACGGGAAAATTTGCGTCCGTTTCCACCGATCAAGTTCTTGACTATCTGACCGTCCAATTTGGCAATCAAAAGCGAGAGATAAGTTCTTAAAATCAAGAAGAAGCACTGCGAGAACAAAAGGTATGTGTTTTTGGAGTAGAACTTGGGGATAAGAATGCGCCAAATGATGGTGATCTGGCCCAAAAACCGCGAGTTAAGCAAATTATTCTGCAGCTTCAACGTCTGGTCGATGTAGAAGTTCTTGTAGAGATACTTGTCTGCGGCATATTTGTCGAGACTTGGCTTCGGGATGATGATCCGCGACGTCTTGCCGTTGTGTCTGGTGACGTAAATCTCACGCGAACCATTCTTGAGGATAGTGGACGACTGGCGGATCAACGCTGGTCTTTTCCTGCGCACCTTGTAGTCCTGGTACAGGGTCAAGATGTGGCGGAGGGCAAAGAGCGTTCCCAAACCAGCGGTGGCCGCTAGCGTTCCGAGAAAAAGGTACACAGGCCGCAGCTGGTAGTTGATCTTAATACGGTTCTCTCTGTAGGCACGCGCAAACTCCCGTACGATGATGACGAGGTTTCGGATGCGGTCGTCCCTAGAAAGGGCAAGTTTCGAGATCTCAGCCATGACGGGTGGGGTGTATGAAGAGGGAGTAAACTGTTAGAAAGAGAAAATCGTTAGGGACTGGGCCTCGTGGGCTGGTAGTCCAAGGTGATAGGAGGGACGAGGTGGGTGCTTGTGGATACAGGCTCCTTGTTCTGGAGTCGTGCGTTTTGGCAGTCAACGGCTCTTGGACTTTGTAGGTGGAGGCAGGTCCTGAATTTGGTGCGCTCGGTGTCGACAGCTCGTGGGCTCTGTAGCTCGAGCTTCGGTGGCGGCAACTTCTGGTGGAAGGGGATGCAGAACGTAGGAGTCCGATCGATCTGCAGGTTCGGAGGGCACGGAGTCAGAGCAACGGAGACAAGTCGCGGCGATGTGGGGCGCTATATATCGAAGGAGGGGCACACGTCGCCGATTGGCCTAAGAAAACAGCGGGCAACACCTTGGCGTCTGTGGCACAAACTCTGGGGTACTCCGCACATGGCTGCATGGCGGTTGGCAGGAACTGTTTATGTGCAGGAAATGAAGCAGGCGGTTTGAGCCGAGGTTAAACAAGAAAGCAGCTTGGATGTCGGCGTTGACGGGGTCTGGCGGGCTGAAAAAAGAGAAATGAAAAGACTGGGATGTGGAGATGATGGCGGTGGAATTTGCAGCCAAACGGCTGTCGGAGTGGGTCAATGGACTGTGTCTTACGATCCATTCGGTGCCATTGAGAGATGACGTGAGCATATGACACGAGCAGTGCGAGCCTGTGAAACTGCGGTGGGGTAGTGGGGAGAGTAAGAGAGGCTAAAATTAGTGAAAAAGTGCCTAAGATTAGGGGCAAGATCAGCTGGAGCTAGGCACCAAGGTGCCTGAAGGTAGAGCAAGGGTGAAGGTGCGAGATGAAGGACAGCGAATAGCTGGGGCCGCATCGTAGATCAGCTCGATCCGATGCTTGGGTCTGAGATCGTGTGTCTGGAGCAACTGGTGGACTGAGAATATACCACTCACAGTGCTGGTTTGCTTATCTTGAGCCCAGCCTTTGGTAAAGAACCGTTCGTCTTTTCTCCCTGACACACTCCATGGCAATAGGGCATCAGATTGGTCTTCTTTGTACTTGCTCTTAGACTCTGGTCGCATTGAGTTATGTTTCATCCACTTGCCAACATGGTTTCCTCTACTGCCTACAGGTCACAACTAATCTTTTTTCCATTTCCTCTCTGACTCTGTGTTCTCCATCCTCCCTCTCCATCCTCCCTCTCCATCCTCCCTCTCCATCCTCACTCCCGTCCATTCACTACTCCTCCTCTCCATCTCCCTCCCTCTACACTCTCATCCTTCCTATCATCATTCCTATTTACATCTACCTCTTGAAGTTCTGCTCCACGCATTGCTTGAAAGCCACAAACTCCTTCTGACACGCATTATGGCTCAAGGTGCTGTACTTCTCAAGAATGCACTTGCCGTATGCTGTTCCCTGCACCGAGCACTTAGTGCTAGCCTCCAAAAGGCGCTTGGTGGGACGAATAGGCTTCGACATCGTGGTGAAGAAATGTACTGGTCAGACTCCGAGTGGCACCTTGGGCTGATCTTGCGACTAGGCACGACCTCGACACTCACGGAGTGGTCTCAGAATATGCAGAACCAGAGTGCCCTAGAAACCCCTTGTATCACAGTCTAAGCTCTTGGTCAGAGAATGCGGTAATTCTGAGAGGTCAACGAGGTTCACAGTCTGTCAGCAAAAAATATTACCGTATAACTCCTAAGATCCACTTTTTTAGGAAGATTGTCCCAGTGGCCGAGTGGTTAAGGCGACGCCCTGCTATTAGCAGCCCAGGCGTTGGGTTCTGCCCGCGCAGGTTCGAATCCTGTCTGTGACGTTATTTTTTGCATTTGCGAGCCGGCAAAGGACCTCGACTTGATCCCTCGTCACAGCTTCTCTGCTCCATCCAATTCTGCTCAAGTTGTTCTCCAGCTGTTTCCTCTATTCCTGAATATTCCCCCTTTCCCCACACTTTTTGCCTCTTCCGGGCTCCTTTCCTTCTCATCTCTCGACTCGCCTGGACTTTAGTGCCCGGCTCTAATTCGCGGGGCACAGACCCCCAGACTCTTTGGTTTTGTGTCATTCGGTAGAGTCATTTTGGTGGGACATCGCCCATAGCTCCGTGCCCTCGTCAGGACTTTAGCCCAACGCCTGTGAACATTGAGCGTAGTACAGCCAGCCCAGGCCCGAAATTTGCCCACCCACCACCATCTTCGGACATTGCAACTAAGTCCGGACCCCTAGCCCCTCCTGGCCCCGATCAACGTCTGTGGCTCATAAGCGGCCGTTTTCTGGTATTTTAAGCTGATACTCCTACTGTTTTGCTGATTCTACCGCTAAATTTACCTTTTTGTCAGCATTTTTTGCTTCGTTGAGAGCGCACTTCCAGTTTCTGCTTAGATACCGAATTTTGAGGTTTTGTATTTGCAGATCCTGTCACTGATCGAACAATAGCTAGTGGAGCCACAGTGAGAGCACTAGATCTGCCCTCGGCATAGTTTGATTAAGCAGCCCCTCCTACAGGTTATAGCAGGGCCTTCCTCCTCTTCCATTATCCTTCCCCCACTGCCGCCCCCCCCCCCCCACCATGGACCCAACCAACGACCCGGACTTCATTCCCCCCTCGCTTGGCCGCGACGTGGAGCCCTTTGCACTGTCAGCAGAAATTCCTCCAAACGCCCCTATCCAGCCGTACGTCCTTGCAGACTTGGGCCTGGTGATCGACGCTCCGCCGCCTCGGCCCTCGAAATCTTCCGGCTCCCTCTCAGGGGCGCCCGGAACCATTGGCGCCCATCGCAACGGACGCGTGGTGGTTGATGATCCCAACACAGGCGAGCCCATCTACCACTCCAAGATCCCCAGGCGCCACACCGATCTCTTGGACCTGTCGTCAGACGAGGAGAGGATGCCGGGGCCTCCCATAATGCCGCCCACGATTAAGGTGAAGCTGTCGCAGATTGCTGATTTAGAAGAGGTGCCCCAAGGCATCAGTAGACAGGCCAAGAGCCTTGCGGACTACCAGTTCCCCACGCATCGGCTTGCCACCACCCTCACAGACGACTCCAAGTACCCGCTAGTGGTGGTAGCATGTGGCCTGTTCTCGCCCGTCACCTACCTCCATTTGCGGATGTTTGAGATGGCGCTCGATGCCATCACAGAGCAGACGCGATTTGAGGTTGTCGGGGGCTACTACTCGCCTGTGAGCTCCAACTATAAGAAGCAGGGGCTTGCGGCAGCACACCACCGGGTGCGGATGTGCGAGTTGGCGTGCGAGAGAACGTCGTCGTGGCTCATGGTGGATGCCTGGGAGTCGCTCCAGCCGCGCTACACACGCACGGCGTTGGTGTTGGACCACTTCAACGAGGAGATCAACACAAAGGGCCGTGGCATCTTAACGTCTAAGGGCGAGCGCCGCGGCGTCAAGATCATGTTGCTAGCCGGCGGTGATCTCATTGAGTCCATGGGCGAGCCTGATGTGTGGGCGGACATGGACTTGCACCACATCTTGGGCCGCTACGGGTGTCTCATAGTGGAGCGCACCGGCTCCGATGTACGTTCGTTCTTGCTCTCCCACGACATCATGTACGAGCACAGACGTAACGTCTTGGTTATCAAACAGCTCATCTACAACGACATCTCCTCCACCAAGATCCGCTTGTTTATCCGCCGGGGCATGTCCGTGCAATACTTGCTACCGAACTCAGTCATTCGCTACATCCAGGAGCATAAATTGTACGTCAATGACACGGAGCCCGTGAAACAGGTGATGGCCGAAACCGACTGAGGCAGGCTACGGCTGCATAGCTGCTGGCTCAGCACCTCTGATCGGAGATTTGCTCGGACACCTCTCTGGCTCTGGCCCTGGATTATTCTCTCCTGGCCCTAATTCTTCCTACTCTCCTTCTCGTCACTCCTTCACAATATACACAGCACTATGCTCTCAGTAGAGGCCCAGGAGCCTACCGGAACGTGCAATTCATCGAGACCCTGCGCTCGTCACTCCATGGAGACTCTTTTAAGGGGGCCTAACCTCGAGCGCAGCGAGCAAAGCACACCAGCAGCAGCGTCAAGATGCATCCAGGAGCTCCTGGCAACCAACTCAGAGTCCGTTGGCCGCTCTGGAGGCTCTGTGGGCTGTCCCATGGGGAAGAAGGAGCCAATGCTCAGAGCCTGAGATTCCTGCATCTATGGAATGCACCCACATTTAACTGTCGGTGCTCTTGCCCCAGTCAGGCCTAAAAGTAATGAATAAATACATTGGAGCAACCCGTGAGCTAAAATGTGCCTATATGGCCATTACAATTATCAAAAAAGGGCCTTTTTTCGCCGTTTGAATGGGCCTTTTCTCTCGAGGTAGAGTACGGCATATAAGCACAAGCACTCTTGGCGAACTAGAATCCCTAAAGCTCTCGGGTGTCTCCTCGCTATGAGTATCAGCTCTGAAGGTAATATACTCTAAGGCTACAGGTGGTGCAAAGTGCGTGTATGTGCTATAGGCGGATCCTAGAGTCTACCACTCCTGGGTCTTGAGGCCGTAGACGGATTTCTTGGCACCCCGGGCAGGCTTCACTAAGCGCGAGCCCCCCTCTAAGAACGAGAACTTGACGCGACGGATCTCCTCGTAGCGGCGGATGTGGTCCTCCTTTTGCAAGGTCAAGGCGATGTCATCAAGGCCGTTGACAAGGCAGTGCTTTGTGAAGGGCTGGATGTCGAAGTTCACCAAGACGTCGCCCAGCTCGTTGCGGATCTCCTGGCGGGGTAAATCCACCGTCAATTGACCACCAGCTACCGCCACAGGGTACAACTTGGCGAGGATCTGGTCCTGGGGCACACGGATGGGAAGAAGCCCGTTTTTGCATGAGTTGTTGTAGAAAATGTCACCAAAAGATGGCGCAATCATACAGCGGATTCCAAAATCCTTGAGGGCCCATGGCGCATGCTCACGGGAGGATCCGCACCCGAAATTGTCCCCGGTAACCAACAAAATCTGTGCCGTGCGATAAGGCTCCACGTTGAGCACGAAATCGGTCTCAATATCCTTCCCGGAGGCGTCCTTGACGAAACGCGCCTCGTAAAAGAGCCCGCCCTTAAGTCCCGTGCGCTTGATCGTTTTGAGGAACTGCTTCGGGATAATGGCGTCGGTGTCGACGTTGGTCTTGTCGAGCGGTGCAGCAACACTGGTGAGCACCGTGAAGGCGTCAGCACCAGCAGGAGCCGCAGTGGTGGACTCTGGGGCCGCAGTACCGTTGACAATGTCGGCACCCTCGCTGCTCTCCACCGGTACGTCGTTGAGCTGCTCGTCCACGAGCGACAAAGTGTCAGCCTCTGGCTGCTTCTCGTGCTCGTACACAGCGTCCTGGAGCTCGCGGTCCTCGTCAGAGCGCACCACCACTGCAGGTTCGTCTGCGGTATCGTAGTCGAACTCGCGGATGTCGGTGAAGTGTCCACGGATTGCAGCCGCTGCCGCCATGGCAGGAGACATCAAGTGCGTGCGCGAGGCCGCACCCTGTCTGCCCTCAAAGTTTCTGTTCGAGGTGGAAGCGCACCGCTCTTCGGGGTCCAAGATGTCGGGGTTCATACCGAGACACATGGAGCAGCCGGCCTCACGCCACGAGAAGCCCGCACGCTCGAAGATTTTGTCGAGACCCTCGCGCTCTGCCTGCTTCTTGATGAGCCCAGAGCCAGGCACCACGAGCACCTCCTTGACGGACGCAGCCTTCTTGTGGCCCTTGGCAACACGGGCGGCGGCACGGAGATCTTCGATTCTCGCGTTGGTGCACGACCCAATGAACGCCTTGTCGATGGTGATGTCCTGGAGTTTCGTGTTGGGGGAGAGGCCCTGGTATTTGAGGGCACGCTCCATGGCCGCGCGCTTGATGGGGTCCGACACCGACGCTGGGTCAGGGACGCTGGCGGTGATGGGGAGCGCATCCTGGGGCGAATTTCCCCAGGTGATGGTGGGAACGATATCGCGGGCTTCGATGGTCACCTCGTGGTCGAAAACCGCACCGTCGTCACTGCCTAACGTCTCCCAGTAGGCGACTGCCTTCTCCCACTCCGCGCCACTGGGCGCCAACGGCCGTCCCTTGAGGTAGTTGTAGGTTATCTCATCTGGCTGGATCATTCCGGCACGGGCTCCGGCCTCAATAGCCATATTACAGATGGACATCCTGGCCTCCATGGAGAGGTCACGAATAGCCTGGCCAGCGAACTCGATCACATGGCCCGTTCCACCGGCGGTACCAATGACACCGATCACGTGGAGAACGAGGTCCTTGGAGGTGATTCCTGGAGAAAGCTCTCCAGAGACGGTGATTCTCATGTTCTTCGACTTTGACTGGATCACGGTCTGGGTGGCGAGCACGTGCTCGACCTCCGAGGTCCCGATACCCCAGGCCAAGGCGCCAAAGGCCCCATGGGTGGAGGTGTGGGAGTCACCACACACCACCGTGGACCCGGGCAAAGTGAAGCCCTGTTCCGGGCCGATGATGTGCACGATCCCCTGTCTGTCGTCGGTCATTCCGAAGTAGGTGACGTCGAAGTCGCGGACATTCTGCTCGAGAGTCTTGACCTGGAGTCTGGAGTCTTCCTGCTCTATGAAGGAGTCGAGGTCTTTGAGATTAGCACGAGAAATCGTGGGGATGTTGTGGTCGACGGTGGCGAGAGTACAGTCCTTTCTGCGCACACTTCTGCCAGCGTTCTTGAGGCCTTCGAAAGCCTGGGGAGAGGTCACCTCGTGCACGAGATGGCGGTCAATGTAGAGGAGATACGAGCCGGACTCATCGCGGTGGACGACATGGTCGTCGAACACCTTGTCGTAGAGAGTTCTGGGGGACATTGTGTGGGGCACAGAAAGAAGAGAGAGCCGGGCCCTGGAGCTTTAAATGGCGTGGACGAGCGCCGGAATCGCGCCGGAACCGGCCCGGTGGCGCGGCCAATGAGCGCGGGAGAATTAGTCACTGCGGTGCGTCACAGCGGTTCCGGCGTGGGACGAGGGGAGGACCAACGGGAAGGAGGGGAGGGGGACTGGGGCGGTGAGGTGGATACTGTGTCACAGCAAGGGGCGAGCGGACCAGTGGAGGGCGGCAGAAGAGGAGGTGGACGTAGAAGTCATGTGACGTGTTCAGGTGAGAGGTGTCAGGCGAGCAGAGTCAGGTGGCTTGGGTCAGGTGACTGGTGTGCTGATGTTCTGATTTGCAATTTTTAGGGAGGAAATTGTTTATGAAGAAGGTGGAGAGAGGAAGAAGAAGGGGTGAAAGGCAAAAAGGAGCCAAGAAAAGAAAGGGCGAAATGTTCAGTCGGAGCCGAAGCATCAAGCTCGGATGAAAGTCGGATGGGGCGTGTAGTTAGAGGCTGGGTGGTTGCTTGACACTAGCAGCAATGTAGATCTGGGGCAGAAGTCCGGGGGCATCAGGGCCGCTAGGGGGCGCTAAGCTCCGCGAGCAGCAGCGCAGGACCGCACAGTTTCAGACGCAGATTTCCGCGCCCAGAGCCAGGGCCCAGGCCTGGCGCGCCTCAATAAACCGCTGCTCTGTACCACCACCACCTCCCTCCAACTCTCACCCCACTCCCCCACTCCCGCTCCTTATCCCCCCAGATGCTCCCGAGAAGGTCCAAGATCCGGCCGCCGCGAAAATCGCTTGCCTCCTCCTTCATCAACACCCCAGGCGCGGCCCCAGACGGCGACTTCGACAAGTCGTGGGCCCTTCTCTCAGCGGCAATCGTCCAGATCCAGAACAAAAACGTCTCCAATTTGTCGTACGAGCAGCTCTACCGAAAGGCGTATGTTTTGGTTCTCAGGAAGCATGGCGCAAGGCTCTACGACAACGTGGCGGCCCTCATAACGAAGCATCTTCTCGCACGAAGGACGGCGATCTTGGGCCACAGCTCCGAGCCCTGTGAAGATTACTTGAAGGCGGTGCTCGTAGAATGGACCGAGCATCTCCATGCGATGAAATTCATTTCCGACGTATTGATGTATCTCAACCGGGTGTTTGTTAAGGAGCACAAGAAGCTCTTGGTGTACGACTTGGGCATCCAGCTCTTTAGCGAGTGCGTACTAAAGCACAACGATAACGAGGTGGGTGGCCAGCTCATAGAGCTCTGCATAGGAGAAATCTCCGCCAGCCGCCGTGGCCGTGCCATCACCACCAGGACCTACATCGCCAAAATCATCAGCATCATGGAGCTTTTGGAGGAGGAATCGTCGCTAGAAGATGAGGGCGACACCTTCTATCTGCGGTACTTTGAGCCGCGCTTTCTCGCCTCTTCCGAGACATTTTTCCACCAGTTGGCGGCCCAACACACGGGGCCCTCGCTCACAGGCTCCACGTATCTCCTTGAGATCTCGCGCTTCATTCGCGACGAGGAAAATCGCGTCTCCTACTTCCTCCCGGTCTCGACCCACCCGAAACTCATCGCCTTGATGGACAATATTTTGGTCAAGGACCGCGTGGACGAGGTGATGGTGCTCCCACCGGAACAGCAGGGGCTCTCGCACTGGATGGCGCCGGCGGTCCAGGGGCTCTGGGAGTCGCTGGACCCGCCAGCCTATCCGCACGAGCACGAGCTCCGCATTTTGTACGAGCTCATCGGAAGAATCGACCCCGAGCGCGAGTTGCTCAGGGCACGGCTTCACGAGCTCGTGGTGCGACAGGGCCTCAGTTTGGCCCAGCGGGTGCACGAGCGACTCGAAGAAGGAGCAGGTGCCAAAAAGCCGGTGGCCGCAAGCTCGCCGCCGTACGCCATCGCGTGGGTCGACGCAGTCCTCGCCTACCAGCGCCAGTTGGGCCGTCTCGTGCAGCTGGCGTTTGCGGGAGACTACGGCGTGGAGCAGAGCGTGAGTGTTGCGATGGGCGAGTTCATCAACCGGCGGGGGAAACTGCTGGGTCTGGATGTCCTGGGCCCTGGAGCTCTACCGACAGCCCCGGAGATTCTCTCCGTGTACATGGACCACTACATCCGGCAGCTTGCCAAGGGCGCCCAGGGAGAGCTCTCGGTGGACGAGCTCATCGCGCGCTCCTTGGCGCTCTTCCGCTTTCTCAAGGACAAGGATGCGTTTGAGGCGCACTACGCCAACCACTTCGCCAAGCGGTTCCTCAACGCCAAGCCGGCGGTCTCCGGGGTGGATGTCGAGGAGTTGGTGCTTGCCAAGTTCAGCGAAGAGATGGGCACCTCGTCTTTTGAGAAGGTGATGAAAATGTCACGGGATATCAAAATGTCGCGCGACTTGACGGCGGAGTGGAGGCAGCAGCAGCAGCAACGGCCTGAGCTCCCCGAACTCGAGCTCAAGATCTGCAGTGTGGCCGACTGGCCGAAGTCCATGACCAGGGACTACCAGAAGTTTGCCAGCGGCGAGTTCCCGTGGCCACGACCGCTCCGGCAAACTCTCGGCGAATTCGAGGAGTTTTGGGTCAACGCCAAAAAAAACGACAACCGCACGCTCTTCTGGAGCCCCAAGTTCGGGACCATGGACCTCCGCATCAGCTACCCGTCGCGCACCTACGAGCTCAACATGTCGACGTATGCAGGCGTGGTGATGTTGCTCTTTGCTCCACAGTCGAGCGACGATCGGGGGGTCCCTGTGCTGGCATTCGAGGAGCAGCGCGAGTTGCGGTATGAGGAGATCCGCGAGCTCACGTGTATCCCAGAGGCGGATCTCAAGCGCCAGTTGCAGTCGATTGCCGTGGCGCCCCGGCTGCGTCTTTTGGTCAAGATCCCGATGACGAAGGAGGTGAATGAGGGCGACGTGTTCAAGTTGAACGCCAAATTCCGCGCTCCTTCTGTCAAGGTCAAGGTCTTGACCGTGTCGGCAGCGAGCAGCGGGTCCAAGCGCCGTGAGGGCCCTAGGGAGGCGGCCGCGCTGGCAGCGAAGTCTGAGCACGACCAGGAGGCCGAGGAGGTCGCTACCTCGATCCGGGAGGGCAGAGCCATTGAAATCAGTGCCGCTATTGTTCGTATTATGAAGTCCCGCCGCTCGCTCCCCCACAACGACTTGGTCGCCGAATTGGTCCGCCAGCTCCGCAACAGGTTCCTCCCACTGACGCTACAGATCAAGCAGCGCATCGAGGATTTGATCCTGAAGGAGTACCTTGAACGTGACCGCGATAACAAGGCCGTGTACCACTATGTGGCATAAGCGCACGACTCTATCCTTAAGGGAGACCAATATTTGCACCTAAACGGCTCCCGTGGCTCAGAAACAGCCACCGCCGTAGTGCAGACTGGGCCAGAGGACCTTCTACAAATCAAGCCAAGCAAAAGCTAGGGGCAGTCCCAAAATTTTGCCTATTTATACCCAAATTTCTAGGCCCTGGTTAGCTGTTTGTAGTAGTGCACACCTCAAATTGTGATATTTCAATTTTGCAATACAATATCCTGCATAGATAATCATATTCACACTAAAATGTACGTCGTGCGTGATTCAATACACGACGCGGATCCGAAGCATCTGAAGCATTGGGCCAAGCAAAGGCGACCTTCATCACTTCACTCAAATGTCAGCCAACGATATCCTCGATGTGTTGAATGTGCAGCGGGACTACCAGCCCATCAAGAAGAAGCAGAAGGTGGAGGCTCCCGGGGGTGCGAGGCAGACGGGCATGGCCCGAGAGCTCTACAACCTCTTAGGCCCCAACACACCTCCTGTGAGCTTGAGTGGCACCTCCTATGCTGCCAACAACAGCAGAATCAAAGACAGGCTCAATGCCAAGCCATCACCGTGGACCAAGATGCCGTTTCGGCCCCAGAACCAGGCGCATCCGTTCCATCACTGGGTTAAAGGTTCGAAAGAATTGTTGGAGCAGGACAGCAACAAGGCCTATTTTTTCGACAAATTCAACACTAAATTAAATCTCCCAGACCTCGTGGACGAGGGAACGTACCTCGGATACCTTGAGGAGTTCAAGGAGGCGGAAAAGGAGGAGAGGG
The DNA here is from genome assembly GCA_030558275.1 of Chernovozyma palmyrensis. Lineage (NCBI taxonomy): Eukaryota > Fungi > Ascomycota > Pichiomycetes > Serinales > Debaryomycetaceae > Chernovozyma > Chernovozyma palmyrensis. Next base: position 176,210 of record JAJMSF010000016.1, read on the forward strand.
CCCGGGTTATCGCAGAGAGAAAGAAGCTCCGAGAGCGAGCCGCAGAGAAGCAGCGCTTGCGAGAGGAGAGGGAAAAAGCAGAGAAGGAGAAGGTGGAAAAGGAAGCAGATAGGACCAACAAAGAGTCTGAGAAAACATCCGAAAAAGCCCCTGCCCTGGTGGCAGGGTCCGAGAAGAAGGGCCCCTCGGTGGAACCTGCCGGGTCGCCGAAGTCGCCAGAAACATCTCAGAAATTGGCTGAACTGTCCAAGAAAGTGAGTGAGGGTTCAACAGAGGTGAAGGAAGAAAACGGGAGCGCTCTGAATGCCCAGGAGAAGGAGGTTTCAGAAGATTCGGACGTTCCTCTTCCCGAAGAGTGGTCCTACGAGGAGACGGCGTATCTCTTTGAGTTGTGCAATGTGTTCGAGTTGAAGTGGCCCGTGATTTATGACCGCTACACGTACCCCGTGGAGCGAACACAAGAGGACCTCAAGGAGCACTTCTACCGGGTGAGTTACAAGATTCTCCAGCTTGGAACCAACGCGAACACCAATCTTCTCGATGCGCTCCGTAATTTCTCTAAGACACGAGAAGTCGAGAGGAAACAGTATTTGGAGAATCTTCTCAAGCGAACACCAGCCGAGATCGCGGAGGAAGAATCGCTCGTCATTGAGGCACGCAGGTTTGAGCTTGCAGCCAAGAAAATGCTTGTGGAGCGGTCGTATCTTCTCAATTTGCTTGATTCTCCACAGTCGTCGCAGTCTGTGCTGCAGTACCAGTCGTCTCAGGGCTTGACCAATTTGTACAATAATTTGATGATCATGGACAGGCATCAGAAGAAACGGCAGCAGCTCCAGACCCACAAGCAGACGGCCTCGGGTGCGAGCGATCCGGTTCCGCCCGCCATTCCTATTGCTGCATCGTCCTCCTTCAAGAAAGAGCGCACTTTCCAGACCCACCTTCAGCAGTACCTCTCAGGTATGCTAAAGCAGAACCAACAGCTTCAGGGAAGCAAGCAGGAGCCCAGCGCCATTCAGCAGCTTCTTTCCAAGCGCTTGACGGTGAAGGAAGAAGAGGCGTACGGATTGTACTACCACGCAAACGAGAAGATCACGCCTGGAGTGACGCTTCGGTCAGCACAGCGGTTGCCAGGACTCCAACAGCGACAGTCGGTGCTCAAGTCCGTGAACACGCTTCTTGAGGAGTTGGATATCCCAACGGCAGGTGGTACGAGCTGGAAGCCCGTGATGCCCACGCGCAAAACTATGGCCAAGTACGACGCTTTGCTCCGAGCAGTGGTGGCGTTGTTGGACGTGAAGAAGGGCAAGGACAAGTTGGAGGCAGAGATCAAATTGATCAAGGAACAGCGCAATCTTCAGTAATAGAGGAGTTAGAACTACTTGAAATGCCTAGGCTGGCGGTGTCTACCGATTGTAGTACAAATGACGGAATGTGTAATGCTATAGACTGAAGTCTAGGGGAGAGTCGTATCCCTCGGGCAAGCGGGGGCTCTTTTCGTCCCCGGCCAAGCGAACAAGGGTCTCGAGATCTGCTCCGGCGCTGGGGCCACGGGGCTCCTGCTCTGGAAGCTTTAGGGGCGGGGTCGAGTCCTTAATGTCGAAGGGTCGCAAGGGCGAGAAGGCGTCACGGAAGTCGCTCACCTGTGAGTAGACGGTGGAGCTGGTGCAGTTTTCTGCAAACGTGCGCATCTTGTCACGGAGCAGGTCCTGGTCCTTGTAGCCATCGAACACGTGGAAGGCGGTGCAGAAAATGGCGGTAGCGGTGTGGAAAGCGCGAGAGCGTAGCGTCTCAAGCTGCGACTCCATGGGACGTTGGAGGTGGCCCAACTCCCCAAGCAGCGCCAAAAAAGCTCGAAAACTACCGTCGGTAAGTCCCAACTGGCACCTCCAGAGGCGCGAGTCCACATAGTGCAAAAGCGTGAGAATGAGAAGCCAGTTCTCGTTCCGCTGGAGCGCCACTGCCTTCATGTAAATGCTCACTAAGTGGTAGACGAGGTCCATGTCACCAATGGAGACGAACCTGTCAATGCAGAGAAAGGGCCGCTCAAGAGACGAGCAGAGCTGGCGATGGAAAAGCGCCAACTTGGCCTCAAGCGAGAGCTCCAGCCAGGCGTAGAGATCCACATCGTACTGCAGGAGCCCCAATTTGCGGGTCAACTGGGCAAAATTGTCGTCGCTTTTAACGTAGCCGGGGCACTGTTTCTGGAGAATCTCCACGATCTTGAGCACGCTGCCCCGGGGCGAGCTCTGGAGGTCACAGGCCAAAAGACTGCGCACATACTCGCGGATGTAGTGCAGCTTTGTGTGGCCAGGGAGCGATGAGCCCACAATGTTCTGGAGGGTAGCCGAAAGGATGGTGGGCCTCATGGTGGCAAACTGAAGATCCGAGAGGGGCATGTCCTTGAAGACAAAAAGCGGCTCTCTGGAGTCCCTGAGGGCGCGGAAAAACTTCGCCAGGTACGGTGCGGGAGGGCCAGGAACCAACTGCTGGAGGAAAACCACCGCGTAGGTATCGAGATGTTCGGAGAGCCGGAGGTTCGGCAAGAGCTCCGTGTAGAAGAAAAGACCAAACCGAGCCCGCAGGTGGGCATTGCCGAGGTACGGAAACTTCTGGAAGATGAGCTCGTTCCAGCTAGTGGTAGACGAGAGGGCACAACTGCGGACCCAGATGCAGATGCAAGACTCGATGATCTGCACCACAACGCGCTCAGTCTCCGGCTGAACCAAGGGCAAGCGGCCCATGTGCGAATGGAGGATGGTCCAGTTCTTAGACTGGATGGAGGCAAGGGCCAGGGGAAGGGGGAAGCGGTGCAATTGACCAATGCAGTCCAAGACCAAGCGGCTGGCGTCAAGGACCATGCGGGCATCTGAGGCGGGCGGGAACTTCTCGAGGACCGAGAGCACAGCAGGGACTGTCTGGGAGTCCGGGGACAAGAAACGGGTGCGGACCAGGTGCTGGAGCCGTTCCCAGAGCTCCCAGCACGTGCGGTACTTGTGGCGGGAGTATAGCGCGGCCGTTTGGGCCACAAGAGTCGCGTAAGACTCGAGAGGGAGCGTGCTGCTGCGAGCAACGTCGCAGAACATCTCCACGGCGTCTGCGGTGGTGCTGAGAATGTGAACGTCTCCCGAGTCCTCCACCCTCTGCACCAAATCAACCACCTGTTGCGTGAGGTCCACGCTGGAAAGCTGCGAGAGAAGCAACACAAAATTGAACCTGTTGACGTACATGGCGTAATGGGAGCGGTTTTTGGCATACAAGTAGTGGCTGGAAGTGAACAATTTGGAGAACAACTTCTTCCTGCTAGCGCCCAAAGGAAGCTCGGAAACGTAGCAAAACAACAAGTACATGAAACGTTCAAAGAAGGAGGTGTCGGGAAGAAGGTCGCGGGAAGTCACGCGGCCTATGAGCTCCGGAACAATGAGCTCGTCGTCGAAGTTGGCAAACTTTCGGGCAGTTATCGAGTGGTAGAGCATGGTGATGACCTTCTCCTCTAGGGGCCATGAGAGCTGGTCCTTGAGTCGGAACACGGTGTTGATGAAGCGATCGTGGGGGTCAGAAAACGCCGTTTCCTGATCGGAAATTGCGCGGTACACGGTGCAGAAGCTACGCCATGAGCGCACACTTCGCGGCACGAATGTCGCCAAGAGGTGGAGCATATCGAGGAGGGCGCCGTAGTCGCGCACATGGAGCTGTGATACGGCCTCGTCAATCCGCAGCCACCAGCTATCGCTTTCAAGAAGGTAGACAATGTAGAGCGACTCAAATTGGCGGCTAGGGGCCTCAGGAACCATGGCGGTCCTTGAGACGGCAAGTGAACCAGAGCTGCTGGGCTCAAGTTGCAGCTGGAGGCTTTTGGCTGTGTGGTGCTGAAACAAGAGCCTGAAATAGACACTAGAGAGTGCTACCGCGCTCTCTTTACCACCCAAACTACGCCCAATGTCGCTGGAAATCTCCAGAAGCAACATGAAGTAAGGCATGTAGAGCAACTTCCCCGGGACCAGGTCTCTGGTCTCGAAGTCTTGCAAAATGCGGGCTAGAGTGGCACTCCAGCCTTCCGGTTGGAGCTCCTGCACCATCAAGAGCCACTCCACAAGGCCCCTGATGGCAGCGTAGATTTCGTGCTCCATGGTAGGGCTCGTGAGAGCCTTCCAGTCGTTGAGGACCCGCGACAATTGCCGGAGGAGCCGAAGCGCCTGCTGCGCCGACGCGGCCTTGTTCAAGAGCGTGAGCAGATACTGCACCCCTAGTAGCGTCACCGCCACGTGGTCGGACTCCACCATGCGACAGTAGCCGTGGCGGAGCTGGCGGAGCCGGCGGTAGTCAAAAAGCGCAAGCACAAAGCCTTCCGGAAATTTGACATCGCCGCTGGGCATTCGCGGCCCAGGACTGCCCCGATAGCGGTACCCCATGCTGCGGGACCCTGGGCGCACATAGTGGCGCCCACTTTCGGCTTCCACCGCCACCGTAGACGTCACGGGGCTTCGAGAAAAGAGACAGTCGTTGCGGAGAGCGTCTCTTGCGGTGGGGAGGGTGGCGGATATGTCTTGGGCCCGGGAAGTTTGAGCAGGCGCCGCTTTCAAACGCAGCTCTTTGTCTTTGGGCGCCGGACTTCGGGCTGGGACCTTTGCATTGGGGAAAATCTCGCCAAGTGGTCGACGAATCAGTTGCTGTCTCCGACCAGAACGCGGAAATAAAATTGAGCGCCTGGGGGCTCTGGTGCCCTCAAAACGCCGGGGGGGCCTGTGACCCTCCAATCGCAGAGGGGCAAGGCCTTTAGCCCGGGCTCCAGAGCTAACTGCCCGAGCACCTTGGCGCTTTCGCTTCGAGCCCGAGCCCTCAGCATGTCGCTTGGAGCGCGCTCCAGCAAACATGGGGTCCACGCGGTCAGACTCAATGACCTCCCAGTCGTCCGGCAATGTCTCATGAGACAACTCCTCGGGTTCCAGAGAGAGATCAAAATCTTCGCGTTCGGAACCCTCAGGCTCTGAATTCGCTAGAGTTTGGACCTCAGTCGTCCCCCGCGGGGCCTCGGAGACCTTGTAGTAGCCGCTGTCATCGAGGTGCAAGGGCAAACGCCTTTTCTTCACAGCAAGGCCCTTTCTATAGGCAACATCCCTGGAAGTTTTCCTGGGGACTGGCGGACGCAGCTGGTACATGGCGAGACGCTTTGCGGACTCAGGAAGCAAGCCACGGAGCATATGCTTCTCCTTGAGGAGCCGCCCCCCCACGCGCACGACACCGTCGTCAGACTCTTGGGAGTCTGAGGATGCATCTGAGGACTGATCGGAAGGTCCCCTGTCCAGGTCGTTGTCCAGGGCGTGACCCAGAGTTCTGGGGCCCGGGCCCAGAGGCCGTCTGCCAGTGAGTAAATGGTGCGGAAATGTACCTGCAGTGTCCTGGAGCTCGTAGACATCTCCCTGAGAAAGCTCGTGGTCGTAGTCCTGCGATAAGTTGAAACCGTCGTGTCCTTGTGACGCGTAGGGGTCGTCTCTCTGAGACTCCAGCGGCTCGTAGGGGCCAGCGGAAGGGTCCTGGGAGCTCTGAGAATCTCGAGACTCCACCTGGCCCCTCTGTCGCCCTTTTCCAAGAAACGCGTAGAAGTTCTTCGCTCGGTACTTCTCCTCGCGGGGGTACGCTCGCTTGTAGCGCAAGTAGCGGCGGTTCAACACGCGGACAATGAGCTCCACGTCCTGGTTTTCGCGGTAGAGATCGTCAAGCACCGCTTTATCAGCCAAGCCCATCCACTCGGCACTATCGGCGAGGTACGGGTGGGTGTTTGCAAAGTTTCTATTCCGGAGGCCGCGACGGGCCGGCGCGCTGTGTTTGGAGCCGAGATACGCGCGGAGATGGTCCGCATTTTCCCGCTCGTCGTCCAGGGGAGCGGCCGGCGGGTGGGGGGACAGCATTGGGTTATGGGGCGGAGTTTGTGGACGTGTGGGCAGCAGATGAAGGCGTAGCGGCAGCGACTGAGGAGGGGACAGGTGAGGCCGCGGGGGCAGCAGGCCGTGTGGCAGTGATAGCAAACCGCGGAGCTGTGACAGCAAGTCGCGTGGCGGGTCTCGAAGCAGTGGGTGCTGGCTCAGCTTTGAGGCCAGGGGTTGGGATAGGTCGCCGACGTCTTGGCTGGCGCTGCTGAGGTCCGAGAAGAGGTCGTCGATGTTGTAGACCCTGGAGGTGGAAAACACCACGGCATCGTCCAGTTCGGGAATCTGAGCACCTGACAGGTCGTCGGGGATGCGGTAGCCCAAATTTCGGAGCGAAACCGCCACCTGGTGTCTTGTGTCTGGCGGGAGTCTCGCGAGCGACTGGGCTACTCGCACTGGCGACACTGCCACGGGCGTGAGCCCGCTGTCGCTATCGGAGTCAGAGATTTGGTCCAGCATCAAACGGGCGCATTCCTTGGGCTGTGTGTGAGAAGTGGCGAAGTGAGTGGCAGGGGAAGAGGTGTGGGGTGGTGGACCAGGAGCTGAGGGCAGGGCGATGTTTTGCTTACGCGTAGGTCACGTGAAAAGCTTGAAGGAGCGAGCAGCGGAGTAGTGAGAGCGAGGAGCAAGGGACGTCAAGGCTCCAGAATGGCTAAATTCATCCATATTTTACTAGGATGTACAAAGCAAAGAGATGAGTATGCTCCAGCTTTTAGAATTCTAAAAAAACCCAATTTGCTCATTTTGGCGGGGCTATCTGGGCAGCTCCAGCTGCCGGACCCTGTTCTCCTGCATATAGCAAACCTCAAAATTTGACTTCAGCCAGCGGTCGATTGCCTCCTCAACCGCCAGCTCCATGGACAACCACCGCGTGATCCGCAGCTACAGAGAGCGCCGAGCGCAGACGCCGTACTCGCGGCCCTCGACGGGCCTCTTCTCGAAGATGCGGCAGTTTTTGACCCCGTCGTCGCTCTGGACCGGCGACGGCAGCCCTCAAGACCCCGAGCCCCTGAGTGCCCCCAAGGCACCGATGCAGCTCGTGGAGTCATCTCGTCCGGGTCCTCTGCGTCCCGAACCGATGGAAACGCCCCAGCGACCACCGTCCGCCGATTTCCGCACCCCGAACGAGACGTTGACGTCGTTCTTCCGCGCCAAGGGCGACCGCCCGCTCACCGACGTGGAGTACGAGGGCGTGGTGTCGTTGTTGGCGCGGTCTCGCCAGAACACACCGCAGAACACACCGCAGGTGAGGGCCCAGCCGGTGGTCCAGCCGAGGGCCCAGACGAGGATCCAGCTGCGGAGCCAAGGCCCGAAGACCGAGCCGGAGGGCTCCTCAGCGCGGCCTGACGCCAACTCCTCGGGCCTTTTCGCTACACCGCACACCCACCGCGTGTTGAAAAATTCTTCGGCGGTGTTCTCGACCCCCGAGTACCGCCCCGTGTACCACGCGGTCAACGAGAGCGGCCGCGGCTCTGTTCCGTCGGTGAAGCGCGTGTACCAATTCCTGGGGCTTCCGTCGCCATACCGCACGCGGATCCGCACCCCGAAGTTGCCGTCGCGGGTGCGACCCGAGCCGCAGGCCGCAGAGCCGACGCCCAAGCGCAGCGACACCCTGAGCGCCCAGCCGCTCGCCACCCAGCAGCCCGGCCACCAGAAGCCGCTCAGCAACACCGCCAGCGCCTTGTTGTCGATTCTCGATACGGACTCCCGCGAGTCCGACACTCTCCGGGCATTTTCGAGCCCCTACACACGTCCGAAGCGCGCCGAGAACGGGCCCAAGAAGTTGACGGCCGCCGATATCGCGCGCACAATGTCGTACGACCAGTCGGAGCGGTTGCCAGAGCCCAAGGCGCCCAGCGAGCCGGAAAGGGCCAAAAGTCCCAGATCTGAGGAACCCAAGGCCAGCGAGCCGAGGTCCTTGGCCCCTGCTGTGCCTGCTGTGCCTGCTGTCTCTGCTCTGGTGTCAGGGGCTGTCTCTCAGAAGGAGCCCAGTGCTAAAGTTCCGGCGTTTTCCTTCGGTGCCAAGGACCAGACGGTGCCGACCTCTGCATTCACCTTCACAGCCAAGGGTCCGGCCCCGGGTCCCAAGAGTTCAGGCCCTGGGCTTGGCTCTGTGAGCTCGCGCCCTGCTGCTTCGGAGCAGTCTGAACCTAAACCCACTGCTCCTCCAGCCACAACCGCCCCCTCTGTGTTGTCGACGACTTTTCCATCCGGCCCAGCTTCCTCTGGTGCTCCCTCGTTGTTTCTGAGCGGTGGGTTCAAGTTCCCCACGAGCGAGGCCCAGAGCTCCGTGAAGCCGCCCAAGGAGCAGCCCAAGCCACAGACGGCGAAGGTTCCATGGCAACCCGCGCAGACCTCGCCGTTTTCCTTTGGCAAGCCGCTACAGAGCGCTCAGGCGCCGCAGACCCAGTCCCTGCCCGACGCTTTCATCTTCCCTCCCGTCACCCAGCAGCCCGTGGCGCTTGACCAGAGCAAAGTGGCGGCGTACGAGGCGCTTTTCACGTTCTAGCACCGCTAATGGACGCCAATGATCTGACCCAGCGACAGCGACCTGTAGTCCCGTAGGGCATTAGCTGATGCCGTACCAGTGGCCACCACTAGAACCGAGCGCACCGAGCAGAGCCCCACGCAGCGGCTCCCGCCGAGCAGGCCAGCGGAGCGTCGACTACCGCCCCTCAGCCTCCTGCCACGTAACTCCGGCACTGGGGGACGCTCCGCTGGCGCCTGCTCGGCGGGAGCCACTGCGTGGGGCTCTGCTCGCTGCGCTCGGCCCTGGTGCTCTGGGGTCGTTTAGCTGAGTGTCTCTACCAATGGAGAGAGTCGCGCGACTTACGGAGACACCAGGCCACCACTCAGCGGCCCCCAGCAGCAGCAGCAACAGCAGCAACAGCGGCAGCACCCCAGAAGTTCCAGCCCCCATGTCGCAGTTATCGTCGGTGCTTCTCATAGGAGGCGCCGGGTTTCTTGGGCTCCACTTGATCGAGCAGTTCCACAGACACTGCCCCGAGACCGAGCTCCATGTGTTCGACATCCGCCCCATTCCCGAGAAAATCTCCAACTATTTCACGTTCCCACAGGAGCGGGTGACGTTCCACCAGGGTGACCTCACGCTGGATGCGGACGTTTCACGGGCGGTGGAGGCGTCCCGGTGCGACGTGATCGTGCACTCAGCGTCGCCGATGCACGGTTTGGCCCAGGCGATCTACGAGAAGGTGAACGTGGAGGGCACCCGCAATGTGGTGGCGGTGGCCAAACGTCTCGGGGTCAAGGCGCTCGTCTACACGTCGTCGGCGGGAGTGATTTTCAATGGGCAGAACGTGTACAACGCCGACGAGCTGTGGCCCTACCCGGCGGTGCACATGGACGGGTACAACGAGACGAAGGCGCTGGCCGAGAGCTTCGTGATGGCAGCCAACGACCCTGCGGGTCTCTTGACGGTGTCTTTACGCCCGGCGGGGATTTTTGGCCCGGGAGACCGCCAGTTGGTGCCGGGTCTACGCGCCACGGCCCGGCTTGGCCAGTCCAAGTTTCAGGTGGGCGACAACAACAATTTGTTCGACTGGACGTACGTGGGAAACGTAGCGGATGCTCACGTGTTGGCGGCGCAAAAGATCCTTGCGGCGAGAGAAAACCCGGCGTTGGCACGCCAGTTGGGGGGTGCCACCTTCTTCATCACCAATGACAGCCCCACGTACTTCTGGACGTTGGCGCGCACGGTGTGGAAGGCCGACGGGCACATTGACCGGCGCACCATTGTGTTGAGCCGGCCGGTAGCTCTTGCCATTGGCTACGTGTCGGAATTGGTGGCGAAGGTGTCGAAGAAGGAGCCCGGGCTCACGCCGTTCCGGGTGCGGGTGGTGTGTGCCACGCGGTACCACGACATTTCGCGGGCCAAGGAGATTCTTGGCTACCGTCCAGCGGTGGGCATTGAAGAGGGGATCCGCTATACCTTGGACTGGATGAATGAGACGGAGGCGTAGGGGTCAGAAGGGGAATCTGGCGGGACGCGGAAGTGAGAGAGTCAGATCAGAGTCGGTTATAGTGAGAGTCCGAGTCAGTTTGCGAATCCAGAGCCATTTACAGATCCCGAGTCTTACGGATCCGGAGTCTTACAGATCCAGAGCGTGTTTTTTTTTGTTAAGAATTTTCGTTGGGGACTCAGGGTCGGGCTCAGGGTCGGGCTCAGGCTCAGGCTGAGTCCAGGCGAAGAAAGAGTCTGACTTTGCCCATCTCTGCCCGTATTTGGCCCTGATTGAAGCCATAGCTTTAAATGGACCTGGACAGGACTTCTGTCACCTACAAATCTCATACTATAGTAGTTACTACGTGTATGTATAGCAAATAGAAGCACTAGAAGATTGAGCTTGTGGGCTGATTAGTAGACGAAGATGGCAATAGCCATGGCAAGGAGACCTGCGGCGATGCTCCAGCGACTAGATGACGCTGAACTCTCCCAGTTGTGTTCTGCGGTTAGTGGGGAGGAGTGGGGGAAGAAGGGGGAAGAAGAGGGAAGAAGTGAGATGAAATGGGGGAGGAGGTTGTCGGGCCTATTGTGCTAAGAAGAAGAGCTCCATCATTAACTGGGTGCTAGCTTGGCGCTAAAGTAGCGGTAAAGCTTCAACAATAGCGCCTTCTGGCCACCGCTAGCTGGCCACATCACAAGCAATAGCTCATGGTACTCACTCGAAGCATTGGAGCCGTTGGAAGCTTTTGCTATTTCTTTCTCAGACACTTTCTCTTTTTTCTCTTTCTTTTCCTTGGCGTCGGCGCCCTTTTTTGCCCTCTCTGACTCCAGGCTTTCCAGCAGACCTCCTGGCTCGTGGCCCTCAGGCTCCGCACTATCTGGTCCCATATCCTCTACCTCCTCAAGCTCCAGCCCCTCCACCTGTGAAACCTTCGACTTGAGGGTGATGGAGCTCTTGGGGTCTAGCACTTTGCTCTTTTTGGACTCCACCGGCACACTGTCGTCCTTCCTGAAGGGGAGGTCGCATGCATTGACCTCGTTGAGCGGAACACAGTCGTCAAAGAGCGTGGTGAGGAAGTTGTTGGAGAGGCTTTCGGGGCACAAGCCGTAGCACTCGGGCTGCATCGACTGAAGAGCGCAGCATTCACACGCCAAGTCGTTTGCCTTGCACTCGTTGAGCATTTCCAACACGTCGTTGCAGCACACCGAGAGCTGGATCAAGTCATGGACGTCGCAATTGTCAAATTGGCGAGGGTTGGGGTTGATGTAGGTGCCTTGTTCTGAGGGGGAGAGTAAGCCGTAGGCTCTGGGGAGAAGGAAGGAAAGGGTGAGGAAATGAAGGGAAACGAGAGGGAGGGATCTCATGGCGGTGGGAGTAGCGAACAAAGAATTCAGAGGGTAAGAAGGGCTCTGGAGCGGAGATACTGGGCTCCTTGAGGTCGAGAGGGCTACAAAGGGAGGGTACAAGCAGCCGGGCACAGAGAAGGGTAACTCATGTCCACATAGAACGACAGCCAAGTTCACAGAGAAAGAGAAATCCGCGGAGGATGGTCAACAGAAGGAGAGCTGAGAAAGCGCAGAGGGAGATCACAGAGGAGTGAGATACTGCAGAGGAGCCTCTGGGAAAGCTTAGAGAGAGCTCGAAGGGAAGGCTCAAGCTCGGGGGGAGAGCTCACGAGCTCAGGTCCCGAAGGTCTTTGCAGCCGGCCGCAGGTTGAAAAGCCGCTCCTCACCCCACTCGCTTTCTGGGCCATGGGCACGTGGTCATTTGCCTTGGCGCGATTCTCAGAGCGCTGGGACCGGTAAAACTACACTGAGGCTTTGGTCTGAGACTCGAGCTACTGGGCCTGTGCTGGCCGCAGTTGGGGCTTAGAGTTGGGCGCGATCAGAGGCCTGTCCGAGCGGAATTTTGAGCACAATGGCGGCATCAAGTGACGAGGCCAGTGAAAGGCCAGTGACAGCGGGGGCTCAAGAGCCATCTGCAACATAGCCCCAGCCTGCACATAGTCGTGCCGAAATAGGCAAAAAGAATCACAAAAGTGGACGCACTCGAGAAGGGAAGTGGGAGCAGGGAGGAATGGCAAGGAGACAAGAAAAGCTCATGGTGGACAGTAGGACGCCAGTAGGTGGGTCGAGGGTCATTTCTGCAGTTCTGGATGCAGGATGCCAAGTTATAGTGTCCTGAGCCCCACCCTGGCAGCAGTGCATTGACAGCGATCAATGGGCTGCGGGCTATTTTTGGGCCGTTATGCTGATAATTCGCGCCATTTCTCTCGACAGAGCGAGGTCCCACAGAGCAGCGTGGGCCGCTGGAACCGCTGAAATATTCTGCAGAGATCTGCTGGACAGCCATACCAGGCCGTCCTGGGTCACTCTCTCCCAACTTTCACTCACTTTCCTCTTCCTTCTCCTCCTTCTCTTCCTTCTTCTCATCTTCTTCATCTCCGCCTGCATATAATCTGTTATTATTTACGGTGCCGCGCGGACCGTGAAACTCGAGCGAATCAGGACGAGTCTTTCACCACCACCAGGGACCAGTAGCCCGCGCCCATTGGCTCCCAAAAAGCCAAAAATCAACACGCACCAAGGCTCTCACAAACTGCGCTACTACCCGCACTGCTTCCGGGTAGTTCCCCGCCGCAACCGCCAGCCGCAACCCGCTCCTCGACCCTCCACCGCGCTCGGCGCAGTCCCCTGCGTTGCGAGCCCGCGGCTTATTGACGGGCCTGTTGTTTTCGCTCACCCGCGCCTATAACTACGGGCCTCGTCCCGCTCGCTCTTTTTTCTTCACTTCCAGCTCTGATCCGAAAGCCCTGACCATGCGCTCCTTCGTTGCTTTCCTCCTGCTCTTGTTGCTTTCAGTGGTGGCCGCTGTGGACCTCCCCACCGTTGAGGTCATCGGCAACAAATTTTACTTCACTGAAAACGGTACCCAGTTCTTGATAAAAGGTATCGCCTACCAGCAGAACACCGCCAACGAGACCTCCACTTCGTTTGTGGACCCTCTCGCCGACCCGTCTGCTTGTGAGAGAGACGTCAAGTATCTCCAGGCTGTCGACACCAATGTGATCCGTGTGTATGCCATCAATGCTTCGCTTGACCACACCCAGTGTATGGAAACCTTTGCCTCTGCTGGTATCTACGTGATCGCCGATCTTTCCGAGCCCGATATTTCCATCAACAGAGCCTCCCCCGAGTGGAACTTGGAACTTTACGACCGTTACACCACCGTCATCGACTCGTTCGCCAACTACACCAACGTTTTGGGCTTCTTTGCTGGTAACGAAGTCACCAACAACTACACGAACACCGACGCCTCTGCCTTCGTCAAGGCCGCCGTCAGAGATATGAAGGCGTATATTTCCGACAAGAACTACCGTAACATCCCTGTCGGTTACTCATCCAACGATGACGCCGACACCCGTGTTGCCATTGCCGATTACTTCGCCTGCGGAGACCTTGACGAGCGTGCCGATTTCTTCGGTATCAACATGTACGAGTGGTGTGGAGACTCTTCCTTTGAATCCTCAGGCTACGAGGCCAGAACCGAGGAGTACAAGAACTTGACTATCCCCGTCTTTTTCTCCGAGTACGGCTGTAACACCGTTCGTCCCAGAAAGTTCACTGAGGTCGGCACTCTCTTCAGCGACGAAATGACCGACGTCTGGTCTGGTGGTATCGTCTACATGTACTTCGAAGAGGAGAACGAATACGGATTGGTGAGTGTTTCCGGAAACTCGGTGTCCACCTTGAAGGACTACTCCTACTACTCCAACGAGATCCACTCCATCAGCCCCAGCTTGGCCCAGGCCAGTGCCGAGTCCTCCCTGGCCTCCAAGACCCTTGCCTGCCCCACCAGTGCCTCCACTTGGTCCGCCTCCTCTGACTTGCCTCCTACTCCAGACAAGGACACCTGCGACTGTGTGGCCAACTCTTTGACCTGTGTTCTTGACAGCAGTGTCGACTCTGATGACTACGGTGACTTGTACAGCTACATCTGTTCCGAAATTGACTGCAGTGCTATCACTGCCAATGGAACCAGCGGTGTCTACGGTGCCGTTTCTTTCTGTTCCGACAAGGACAAGCTCTCGTACGTGTTAAACGAGTACTACAAGCTGAACGGTGAGGACAGCAGCGCCTGTGACTTCAGCGGTTCTGCCTCTATCAACAAGAGCGCCACTGTTGCCCTGTCGTGCTCTGCTAAGGTTTCGTCGATTTCCAGCGACTCCACTGCCTCTGCTGGCTCTGGCTCTGGCTCCGACTCTTCCGAATCTGGCTCCAGCACCTCTGGTTCTGGCTCCAAGTCCTCGTCTTCTTCCTCTTCCTCCTCCACCAAGAAGAGCTCTGCGCTGACTGCCATGAGATCTGTCACCTCTGGTGAGCTCATGGCTGTCGCCGGTATGGTGACCTGCTTCATTGGCGGTGCCTCCTTCTTGTTCTTTTAGGTTTATGAATAAGTGAAATAAGAGATGTAGAGTGTAATTTTAGGATCCCGGATGGGTCTGCTCGATGAGAGGTCGAAACAGGAGAAATCATAGACTCATCAGAGCTACGCGGGATCATTAGCCACCAGAAGTTGGGCCGATTTGAAGCGACAGATGTCAGAAGTTCTCACAGGTTACCCGAGAATGCGTGAGAGACCCACTTCGAAGTGGTGGTCAAAGTTTGGCTAAACTCTCGGTCAGCTGCCTGACAGTTAACTCCTTGTAGTGGTACCGCACACTGCCCCGTTTCGCCCTTGGTCTTCAAATTTCCTCTTATTCCTCTTTCTTCTCTACTGCCTACTCTTAGTCCTCTATGCTCTATTATGCTATCAATTCTTGATCATGAAAATCTCGTTCAACGCCTTGGAATCCATCACAGACGCTCGTTTCTGTTGGATCCACCGCGACCGTACCGAGAGCCTCTTGGCAATGGTCTGGCCAGGCTCGCTCTTGGGCGCCAACATGCTGTCACGGGTCACGCTGGGCGATGCAGCTTTGGATGAAGAATTCAGTGACTTGTTTTTCTTGACTTTTTTCTCTTTCTTCTCCTTCTTTTCTTTCTTCTCTTTCCTCTCCTTCTTCTCCGTCTTCTCATTCTTCTTCTCCTTCTTTTCCGTCTTCTCTTTCTTCTCTTTCTTCTCTTTCTTCTCTTTCTTCTCTTTCTTCCCCTTCTTTTCCTTCTTTTCCTTTTTCTCTTTCTTTTCCTTCCTCTTCTTCTTCTCTCCCCCTATTTCCTCGTCTCTCTTCCTCTTGGTCCCCCTCGTAGATTCAGCGGCCTCCTTCTTCTCAGCACCGCGTTCAAGCTCTGCATTCCACGTGCTCTGAAGCACTTCACCTCGCACAAAAGACATACCCCATCGTCCGTTCAAAACTTCTGCCTTTTGCCGGTCCAACTCCTTGTTGATCTGCTCCTCCTTGCCGTTGAGCCGCCCCAAAATCCGTTGGAAAACATCGAGCCCGGCACACTCCCCACTGTCAAACTCGTCCGTCTTCTGCTTCCGTGAAAGCTTAGCTCCGAGTCCCATATTGTCTTCTTTGATCGATACCTTGACGTGCGTGGTGGTGGCATGCTCCACAAGCCCAAGCCCACTCCCAGGCTCCCACCCCATTTTTTCGAGGTACTGGTGCCCAAATCTTGATCTGTCATTGGACCAGTTGGTGTTACGGGGATCTGCCCCAAATCTCTGCTTTACTTTGGTTCCTGCTAAGCCCATGGTGCTGTGATGATGATGATGATGAGATGAGCTGAGCGATGCCAAAAAAATTTGGCTAGAGTGAGTGGTCCTGCAGACAGGCCTATCTTATCTGGTGATGGGCCAACGATCGAGCCAGTAGTAGTCACCAAATCACCGTCACTGAGAAACTGGCCCAAAATTCACTGCACAAAAGGTCTGTCCACCTGTGTCTTTTTCAGGCTTTCGTGAGACATCGCTATTATGGTAATAAGTACATGTCTGGGCTTGGGCTAGCGTAGTCTATGTGCAGGACCTACACCCCTCTGAGTATCCCAAGGCCTCACCCTGGACTCCAAACAAAACAAAATATCTCTACAGTCAGCGGAAGCAGGTAGATACTATAGTTTCTGATTTTTACAAATAATTCTGTAGGCGAATTTACGTCTCTCTTTTTGAGATAAAGTACGACATATAACCGAATCAGCGGAGGCCCTGGGGTAACACCCAGTGGCAGAGCGCTTCCTCCACAGGCCACCTTATAGAGCTCTCCCTGTGTCCCTAAACAAGTCACAGAGATCCGAGCGCAGCGAGCAAAGCCCACGCAGCGGCTTCCGCCGAGCAGGGCCAGCCGAGCGTCAACTGCTAGAGTCTCAGCCTCCGGGCGCTCGGTGATACGAGCCAGTGCGTGTATCAGTGTCCCAAAATAGCGAACCAGTCGCTGCGGGCGATCAAGCCGCCGTGGGAGGCTCTGCGCACGCACTGGCTCTGCTCTAGCCACGCCACCACCAGCTGGAGGTCGCTCACGCTCAACGCCGCGTGGAGACGGGCGTAGAGACTGGGCTCAGATATCCCTGGCTTGAACACAACGTTGTAAAGCACGGCCACGAGAATTTTACCCCAGAGCTTAGTGTTGATAGAGCCCGTGAGGTCGAGCCAGATGCGTGAGCAGGCCCTTCCGGTGGGAACTGGAACCTTGGGCAAGGACCCGGTGCGGGCGCTATACTCGGGGCCCTCGCTGAGGATTATGTCGCATGAAAGCTTCGACTTATCAATGAGGCGCGACTCGTAGCCGGAGAATTTGTAGGGCCGGTCGACTCGGGTGATTTTGGCCGCTCCCTGGAGGAGCAAATTGATGAGCGCAGCCATTTCTCCGTTGGCTATGCCCTGCGACAAGATCAAGCCCTTGCGAGCAGCCACGACCGCGTCGAAGTTGGCGGCGAATTGCGACGCTTGGAGGAAAAACTTTGGGCCTAGCGCCTTCTGCTGGAGCGCGTTGTGGAACCGCTCCGTCAACACAAAACGCGCCTCGGAGCTCTGCAGAGCCACGTACGCGATCTCCTTGTCGTGGAGCAAGTCGTTGGACGCCTGCTGGGTGTCGTGTTCCCCGTACACCGAGAGAACGTTGGTAACGGCAAGGCTCGAGAAGTTTTGCTCCGGGGTGGCGAATGTCGCCTTGATGACGGTGCGAAGCTCCTCGTGTCTCTTGGGGGTGGGAGCAGGCACCGGGTCCTCGTAGAAGGTGGTGGATGCCAAAATAATTTCCTTCTGGCGCATGGAATTGACCTCAAGCAGCTCGAACAACTCGCCGGGGTCGTGGCGGACCGCAGGCGCGTCGTACCGCCGCAAGTTTTGGTCCACGTCCTCGTAGAGAGGGCGGCTCTCCATGCCCTCGAGCACCGAGCTGTCGGCGTCGCGCCAGAGCGCAAGGAAGAACTCGCAGTCCACCTCGTCCAAGTCCGCGCACGACACAACCCCGTCGTCGATAGCACGCGCCACTATGCGCTCGAACACCTCCGTGTCCCGCGCCACGGCCGAGGCACCGCCCACTGCCTTGCGCACGACCGCCCACTTTCGCCGGAGCTCTTTGGCGTCGATGCCATCGAACACTTCGGCGATGGCCTCAAAGTCAAGCGGCGGCCGCTGGAGACTGCGCGCAATGATCACCGCACGGTACAACGTCGTGGCGTCCGCCTGGTCGAACTTTGCGTTGCTGCGCCGCGTCCGGCGGCGCCGTACCGTGGGCCGAGCGCTAGAATCGGAAGAAGCGCTGGGCCCTGCGCCGGGGAAAGCACCGGAGACGGGACGAGAGGGTTCCCTGGACCCGGGGCCTTCGAACGCAGCAAGCTCCTCGCCAGAGACAGCGCTCCGGGCACTGCGGGTCTTGCGGGTCTTGCGGGCGCGGGGCTTGGGAGTGGCGTTCTCTCCAGACGGCTCAGCCGGGACCGGGCTCGCCGTCTCCTCGGACTTCGGCTGCCGTACGCGCCGGGTCCTCCGCCTCCGCCGCTGCGGAAGATACGAGGCAAGCAGGGCACCCTCTGGGGTCTCCAGAAGCTCCGCGGCCCTGGCTCCGTCGTCGCTGAGCACCTCCTCCTTGACGCGCGACTGGCGCCGGCTGGCCTTGTCCCGCAACGAGGCGAGACGCGTCTCGCTCTTCTCGATATGCCCCGGGGTGTAGAGCGTGACCTTGTCGTCAATAACCCGACGGCTGAGGGACGAGGGACGCGGGCGGATGTCGCCGAGGCACTCGGTACGAGCGTTGTCGATCGCCTCCTGCAGCGGCCGTTTGGCGCCCGTCAACGTCAACACTCGGCGGCCGATCGTCTGGCCCGAGCGCTCAAGCTCCACGTCTTCCGCGTGCAATTTGCCCTCGGCTACCAAGAAATCAATGTCCCTGCCGAGCGTCTTCTTGTCGGTGACGGTGGAAAGGCCGAGACGGGCGTCGACGCGGCGATTCAAGCCCGCGGACGTGAACACCACGCCGCCCAGCTCCTCCACCACCGCCATCAAAGCCTCACGCCGCCGGAGCGCCTTGAGCGACCCGTACGCCGCAATGCTCTTGCTGGGGGCTTTGGACGGAGAGACGGCCCGGCCCTGGGGGCGAACGGGAGAGGCAAGCCCCTGGGAGCCTGTGGCCAGGAGGTCTGGGCGCTGGTGGCTCTCAGGGAAAACTTCGTCACCGTCTTCCGGCGCTGTCTCGTAGCCCGGGCCCTCGTCAGGGACCTCGGGATCGTCAAGGTTCCCGAAGAGCCCGGGCACCTCAGGGGCGTCCGTCTCAGCGTAGGCTCCGGCGGCCGGTCTTTTGCGCAAAGCGCGCGCCCTGGGCTCCCGCTCCTGGGCCAGCTGCGTCGGTTCCGCATTGAGCGGCTCCCCTTTCTCCGGCGACAACACGGGCACCTTGCGCGGCCGGCCACGTTTTGGCGGCGGCGGCTCCTGGCACATCACTT
Source organism: Chernovozyma palmyrensis (assembly GCA_030558275.1). Classification (NCBI taxonomy): domain Eukaryota; kingdom Fungi; phylum Ascomycota; class Pichiomycetes; order Serinales; family Debaryomycetaceae; genus Chernovozyma; species Chernovozyma palmyrensis. The sequence continues at coordinate 194,981 of JAJMSF010000016.1, forward strand.
CCTCGTACTTCCGCTTCGCCTGGACTCCGTCTCGCAACGACAAGTGCGCAATTTTTCCAATGGCGCGGTTATGAAGGCGGTTCAATTCGTCCAAGGTGCCCGCCTTGGCTTTTGGCGCCTTCCCCTTGAACTTCTCCTTGGGAGGCTCCGGGAATTTGAGGCTGGAAAACGCGCCGAAGCTGCCGCGCGTGAAGTAGCGGTAGAACTTGAACTTTCCCTCGAAGTCGTAGCCTCTCACGAGCGAAAACGGGGGGTAGTCGTCAGCGTAACGGCGCTGCGGCTTGAGGGTGTCGCTCGTGATGGCGAAGGAGGTGAGCAGGTCGAGCGCCTTGACGTAGGGGCGGCAGTCGGAGACGCCCGTGAGGCTGCGCACGATGTGCATCGAAGTGGCACCGGCGCCAGGGCCGGCGGCCTCGATGAGCTGGTGCGCCTGGCTCTGGAAGGGGAAGAGCCTTCCGAGGGCAGGACGCTGAGACTGGGCAAGGGCAAAAGTTTCTGACTCTGTCGACTCCTCGCCCTCCCCCTGGCCCATTGCTTCGGTCCCAGGCTCCCCAGGCTCGGCCCCAGGCTCCACGCCCTCGTCGTCTCCCATCCCCTCGAAAAACTCCGCAAATTCCGCCCGCTCGTCGTACTCCCTCGGCAAGTCCCGCACGTACCGAATGCAGTACACCAAGGGCTGGCCCTCCTCCTGGCGCACCATCAACCGCTCCACGTACCGCTGCTTATGCAAAAACTCGACGATGCTTCGGAAAAACTTCTGCGCCGACAAGCTGCAGTCAAGTCGGAGCTGGACCTTCAAATCGCCAAAACTGCGTAGCCCATTGGGCGCATTCTTTACCGCCTCCATCACGAGCTGCTTGGCCCTCTGGATGTTGCGGGAGCTGTCGAGGTCCTCGTCGGGCCCCGCTGCCGCCTGCGACACCTCGTCCTCCGCAAAGTGTCGATGCACGCACAACGACGTGTGCTGTCTCGCGTCCTCGTTGTAAACATTTCGCTTGACAATAAGGCCGAACTCCTCCAATTTCTTGAGCCTCGGCGTGAGGGAGCGGGGGTCCTGGCCTGTATTACGCACCAAATCGGGGGTCAAAATGCCCGCTGCTCCGTGGCGGCCAATCTCGCAGAGAAGCCGGTAGGGAAATTCGCCCAACTGGCCCCGGTGTCGCTTGGAATCTGGGAGCCCCGTGAGGAACTTCCACTGGGTGGCAGACGAAGGCCGGAGGACAAGGCCCAGCTCGGGGCCATGGGCCTGCAAAAACTCGCGATAATTGCGCAGGGAGGGCAACGTCACTTCGGAGCCATCTGCCACAGTTTCTTCGGCCTTGAGGCCCACCTCGAGTTCGCTGGTGCTGAAGAGCCAGTGCCACACCGCCTGCTTGAGGAACGCGTCCAACGGCTCCTCGAGATATTCGCTCGCAGAAACCCAGAACTCCTCCAATGGGAAGCCCCGCTGGCCTGCAAACGCCACCTTTTCCTGGAGATACTCCACCACTAGCGCAGGTGGGTGTTTCATGGTGTCAACAAAAGCAAACAGAGCCCAGATTCGAACCCGCGATAGGGATAAATACAAGTTCTGCATATAATAATGGGTGGGTTCTTGGGTCCTGTGGGGTCTCTGGGGATCCAGAATCCGAGACTGTCTTTCTGGACCTTAAGTGCTGCCCCCCCCCTACCCACCTTTAACTATGACTTCAAATGCTCATCATCTGGATTTGCTCTTTCTGCTTCCTCTCCTCCCTCCGCTCTTCTGCTCCTTCTTCTTCCTCTTCTTTTTTATCACGTGACCAGCGCTCTTCTCTTCCCTCTCTCTGCTGTTCCAGCTCTGCTCTGCTGCTCGCTCTGTTCTTCACCCATTTATCCATGGACTCAGACGACGAACCGCTCACTCTCTCATCACACGCTTTGGCTGCGCTCCAGCAGTTCAAACAGGAGGAAAAGGAGCGGGTAGAGCTTTTCAATAAGTTATCTAGCAATGCCGAACGGGACTTCCAGAAACAAAAGGCCATAGGCATGGAGGCATTCAAAGAAGACTGGCAGCTCTCGCAGTTTTGGTACCTTGACGAAACAGCCACCATTTTGGGCCGTGCTCTCTTGCATGGGGCCGACAAGGACACCGTCATTTGCATAGCCAGTGCTCCTTCAGTGTACGCTGCCATCCTCAAATTCCCCAAGGAGGAAATCCCCACGGAGCACATATATTTGCTTGAATTCGACAAGCGTTTTGAAGTTCTCGGTGGCCCGGATCATTTTTTCTTCTACGACTACAACACGCCCAACGAGATCCCCGAATCTCTCAGACACAAGTGTGACCGACTCTTGATTGACCCTCCATTCCTTGAGCGTGAATGCCAGGAAAACTCGGCTGTCGCCGCCTACAATTTGCTCAAGAAGGACAGATCCGGGACTACGGAGTCGGGAGATTCCAAGTTCAAGTTGATCTCGTGCACGGGGGAGAGAATGAAGTATGTGATCCGCAAAAACTACCCGGAGACTCGCATGACGGATTTCTACCCCCAGCACTCCCAATTGCACAACGAGTTCCGGTGCTACGCCTCCTTTGAAGGCGCCGACTGGAAGTTTTTGCCGGAGGAATTGCAGGTGCAAGAGGGTGAGACGGAGCAGTGAATACAAGGACCCTGGATGAGTTTGTAGCCATAGGCGTGGCGGTAGTGTCCAGCGGTGCGCGCCAGCACACGGCGATCCACTGCCACAGCAAAATGGACACACCACGTAGCCGCTGGTCCTCAGAAGTGCTCCAGATTCTGTAATTCAGCCGACACCTTCTTCTCGACCTCCATTCAAGCTCCTTGTTCCTGGTTTATAATCCTCCAGACCTCTGCCAGCCCTGTTGGCTGTGTTACCCGGCGTGCCGCCACTTACGCAATAGTTCGTGTTGAGGTAAATATCAGCACGGATGAGCCATAATTTGTCCTCACCGAAAATTTTTCAATTCTCAGATTCTCCCTGCTATCACTTCTCTTCCTACAACAAAATGTCTTTCTCTGACTTCTCCAAATCCGAAACTCTCAAGTCCTTGAACGAATTCTTGGCTGATAAGTCTTACATCGAAGGGTATGTTCAATTGCAGGCTGAGAAATCAAGCCTTGGCGGGAGGCCTTCTGGCCCCTTGCTGCCCTCCATATGATGATCTCAATCTTTGGTCCGTGTTTATGAGGTGGATTCAAGACCCACCGTATGAGTGACAAAGAAGATTTAAATATCACTTACTGATTTGGAAACAGCAGCAGCGCTTTAAGTGAGCCAATTACTAACATTAGCACTTCTGCCACTCAGGCTGATGTCACCGTCTACAAGGCTTTCCAGAAGGAATACCCACAGCTCACCAGATGGTTGAACCACATCTCCACTTTCACCGATGAGTTCTCCACCTTGCCGGCTGGTACCGTTCCCGCTGCCACCGAGGCTGCTGAAGAGGATGACGATGACGTGGACTTGTTCGGCTCCGATGACGACGAAGTTGACGAAGAAGCCGAGAAGTTGAAGCAGCAGAGATTGGCTGAGTACGCCGCCAAGAAGGCCGCCAAGGGCCCCAAGCCTGAAGCTAAATCTATCGTCACTTTGGACGTCAAGCCATGGGATGACGAGACCAACTTGGACGAATTGTTGGCCAACGTCAAGGCCATCAAGTGGGACGGTTTGGTCTGGGGTGCTCACCAGTTCATCCCCGTCGGTTTCGGTATCAAGAAGTTGCAAATCAACTTGGTTGTCGAAGACGCCAAGGTCTCGTTGGACGAGTTGCAACAGACCATTGAGGAAGACGAGGACCACGTCCAGTCTACCGACGTTGCTGCTATGCAAAAATTATAAGCAGGGTATGGATTGTGTTAGTTATGTCTATGTAACATAATTTAATGTATAAGATACGCTGTAGTTATAGCGGGAGGTAATCTACGCCATCTTCACTGAGCGACCGGATCACTTCCTCCATTCCCATCCCTGTCTCCCAAACCTTGACCATGATCTGCTTCAAAGTTGAGGTGGTTCCCATCTGAGTGTTGCTGTAGAGCTCATCGGCAAAGAACTCAAACCGCCGTCGCTCATATTCAGTCTCGCAGAGACACCCCATGGCTAGCACTGGCCACACCATCTGGGTCACTGAGGAGATATTCGAGGGCATCGACTCGTATGTGGCAATGAACTCGTGAAGCGCTCCGCGGGCAACTGTCCGATGGTCCTTGGATGGCTGTGCCACCTTCACAAGCGCCGCGTAGACCGCAAGTGCCCAGCACTGCCCAGTCTTGAGTCTTGTGCGGTATTCGTCACCCTCCCGGAACGGCACATAGTCTCTGTATCTCAATATATCGCTCTTGATAGTCTCAAAATCGGCCATTATCAGGTCCCTGTCTTTCAAGCCATGAGCCACTTGGTGCCTCAAGAGACTGACGCGGGATAAGCACTGGAACACCTCCGGAGGACAGCCCATCATCGTGGCGGTGGAAAGCGAGGTGCCGTCTGACAGCCCGTACCAGTCTAGGCTGCAATACGGCGCTCGGAAGTCGGTCGATATTATAGAGCTCACAGTATCGTACCACGATAGAACAACTATCAAGGACCTTTTCTTCTCGTTTTCCTTGAGCGAATGGAGAAATTTGGAGTCCTGGCACACAGAGGCGAACACTTTAAAGAAAAACCGCGAGAACGAACTGAAGCCCTTGTCAACCACAGCAAACAAAACGTGCACATTTATCAAAACTAGTATCACAAAAGAACTCACTAGCTTCCTTTTGAGGCTTTCTGGCAGCTCTAGGGCCTTCTTGTCTGCCTCATCGGAACTTGTAGAGCTGATAAACTGGATCAAATAGTCCATAGTGTTATTGATATGAGCCATTCCCTTTTTGTAGTATTCATTTCCCCCTTTCCTGCTCTCATAGATGTGGATGCATGCTAGGGAAATGAAACAACTGCGCGCTATGTTGAAATCACAGTACTTGAGTGCCAAGTCGGGCCAAGGCGAGTTCGGATGGGAATCCAAGAGCGGGAGTAAATTCTTGAAAAAGTGCTTCAACATCATATTTTCCTCTTCATAGCTCAACGAGCTGTCCTCTGAATTTATACTGGCGAGGGGTAACGCTTTGTCGAAAGCTTTTACCACAGGATATACTGCAGAGGAGGTGGAGCTTGTGGGTGAGACACCAGTGATGTTTGTCAGAAGCGCTGAGCTATGTGACCGTATCATTTCCTGACTCTCAAAATCTTTTGGTAGAGGATCAAGTAGATCATTCAAGCGATTGCCTCTGTGATTTATAGATGCAGGGGCTGTGGTAGGTGACTGAAGAAGGTACTCGAGCCCTTCAAACAATTCAGAGCCGAATGACTCGAAATTTGACGAGGAAAGTGCCTTCGAGTTAGGTCTGAATTCTTCGGAACCGGTCAGCAATTCTGTGTCTATACTCGAAGCATTGAGTAGCAGCTCCACTATGTTTGTTGGGGCAACATGGGCAGGTGGATTCAGAATGATCTGGAACGTAGATATTCCATTCTCCATCTTCAATTTAGGCCGTCCAATGAAACTTCGCTTGAGATTTCCCTGTTCATCAAACCGCTTGCTATTCCTAGAATCGTCCACATCGAAGCAAAGTCGAATACCATAGCCTTCACATTTTCTGCCTGATCGTACACAATTATCGCAGTGGGGCTTGGCCTCGTCACACTTTCTGTGTCTGTAGTGTTAGTGAGTACATCCAATTCCGCGTCTCAAAGCCCATCTAAGACGTACCTCCTTTTGCATGTCCAGCATCCTGTTCTAACCCTGGTTATCTTCCCCATGCTTATGAACAATAAAATGACAAATTTCTTCCATCGCTCGGGCGCATCTTTGAGATCCTCGAAAATCTGCCAGATAAAATTCCAGCCGCTGCGATGTCAAACTTTCGAGTGGGGAACAATAAAACTCAATTTCTGCTATCTAGTCTTTCCCATCCCAGGCCATACCTTTGCTTATACAGATGTAAACTTATGTAAGTGTTATTAACGTTCAACGCAAGAGCGTTTCATATTATAAATGATAACAAGCAACAATAAAGTAATATTTGGATCCAATCTCACAATCTTTATTGAGAATCCAACCACTTTTCTGATTATTCTAAGTTTATGCTTACATTTATGGTTTGTAGTTTCCATGATGGGCCATTTCCTTGTAGCCACTTAACCTTGGAGTATAGTCTAACAAATCAAACTATACATATGTTGGCACGCTGTCATAGATAAGAGCACAACACCCATACACCCATATCATAGAAGCTCTAGATTCTTGACAGACCTTGCAAAAAAATTGGACCGTATATTTAGGTTCAAGAGATAAAATGCACGAATGGTAATTGTCCCCATTGCCTTAGCTCCATAATATCTACACGTTATTGTCATTTTATATGAGCCATGTCGAAAGTATACCCAGTACGTAAAGTGTAAGGTTCTTATTTCTCGGTGACCCCATTAAAAACTCTGAGTTTATGAATGCTCATTTAAAGCCTCCTTTAAAGAGCCTAAGTTTTGAAAGATCAGCCTCGTACCATAGCGATAAATACCTTTGACCATAGCATGGAAGTTGACCAAGTAGGTACTAACTCACCTAAGTGGTTCGCGTGCTTAGTCACAGACTAGAGATCAATAACAAGAACTAACATGAGTTCATCCATATCTTCTACGGAGAAACTCCTCCGAGCATAGTGCCTCCAGATTGCCTAAATAGCACCTACAGTTTGGGGCCGGATATTTACATAACTGATCAAAACCAGTAGAAAGAAACAGTATCCCAACTATTTTCACAAGAGTCAAATAACAGCATTGAGAAATGACACCTAAATGAGAAGCAGCTACAGAGGATAACAAAAAACAAATAAGAATAGAACAATCGGTTTCCAAGCTTGCCGAAGCTCCCTTTATTTGTTCGCTTCTTACAGAACAATCTTAGATGTCATACTTGAAAATGCATTTAACAAATTGGAAACTTCAGTAACGATATGTCCTTCACCTTCCGTAATTCGAAACATCGAGAAACAAAAAAGTTATTTGAGAAGATCTACTTGTCAAGTCTGAACTTAGTTAATTAAAAAGGCTAGAGCCATTATGACCTCAGCTTTAAACAGTTATCAACGCTTGAAACTTTGTATAGTTCTTAAACAGGATAACAGACAACTACGAAGTTGCCCATCCTTATCAAAAATGTATGTTTTGAAAATAAGGGCAAACGAACACAGCCTAAATCTACTGCTTGAGCTATTCTAATGTAGGAACGGCTCAAAAATTTACCATATGTGCGTCCTTATAAAATTCAAGCTACATGCAAGAGTAGCAAAAAGGAATTTCAACTATTATGTGGTACAACTACAAACAAGACTTTGAAAGATTAGATTTTGGAAAGCAGTTCGTGAATCTTGAATGATCGATCCAATGATATCTCTATTTCTCTATTTACTTGTTCGAGTTAATTACACAATGGTTTAATTAAGGAAATTTACTTACGGAGTATATATTTAAATATAGGGGCTGGCATATATGATGTCGAAGATAACACATTTTGAATATGTATATAAAAATATATATTTATTAAAAGTACTATGGCATAGGTCGCGTAAGTCTTACTAGTGCGTCAAAGATATTTCTTCCGGTTATAGAATTAGACAATAAGACGTTTTTTTAATATATATTTATCAGTATGTTGATGGTAAAATTAAGAGACATATAAATATATATCTCCACGAAAGTATAATATTTATATATCAACTTCCATATGTTATATGAACCCGTAATATTTCTCGTTCATTTAATCGCACTCTACTTCTGGTTGTTTCTTTTACGTTGAAATAATTATATATCTACTCCAGCTTTGAATACGGCGAATTGAAATACGGACAATCTATTTTATTAATGTTGGTACTTGAGAATATTAAGAATTATTTGAAGTTTCCGTTAATGAATGTATTATTTAGCTCTCTACATACAGTGGATGTATCGTTGTAGATGATATTGGGTTTACTGACATATTAAATTTTTAACTTGAGTTTGTTTGGCTCATACATGAGGATTATCTCAAAACTCAATGATAGCGGTAAAGTTTTGTTTAACGAATAAATTTGTTAACGAATATAAGTTAGCTGAAGTTGTTTATTATTCATCACGTAGATGGTTTTTTTCATCCCCACAATATGGATGGAGCACTTTTCCAAACACTATTTTGGATCCTTGCGAAGGCCTAGTTCGTCCTTGTAGAACATTTAATGTTCTTTCGTACGCTTTTTGGTACACAGTGACTGATTGTAAGTCAATTCTTTATACATTTTTTTAACTTTGGCGCTTCTGCTCGGTCGAACTCAACCATGATTTTTCTTTTGCATTTTGCAATAAAGGAGTTTATTTACTTGCATCATGTGTGTGATAATTGTTAACTTGTTTTTGATGAGTACGCACCATACATGTATCAGTTGGTAATTCTATGTATTGAGATTTTTACAAATATACCGTTTTCTTGTTTTCTGCATTGAATCCATTTCATAGATAGGAATGTGTTCCTTTTGGATATGTGGGAAGCGAAAAATAATTGGTATTAGTGGACTAGATTTGTTATATTGTTCCTTAATGGATCTTGTTTTGAGGAATATTGATGTTTTTATTTTTTGGTATTTATAATGTGGAAGTATTACTTTTATCTTACATTTGAAATGTCTAATACATGAGGTGAGGTGATTACTCGTCTTTAAAAGACTCATTATATACTGTTCTACATATTGTGTTTTGTTTTGTAAATTTATTTTTACCACTGCAATTCTGTCCCGTCGTAACTTAAAAACTTACCACTGGATTCGTTAGTGAAGTTATCAAAGACCTTTAGTAGAAGTTCAGCACTTTTCTCTGGGGTGATTGCAAGCGAGCGCATCGTTTCTTTCAATTGTTCTGGAGCTTCATCAACAGCAAAGAGCCCCATGTCTGTGGACACAACACCAGGATGAATAGCAAGCACAGCAAACCCTTTAGGACCAAGTTCAAAGTCAAGTTCTTTGACTGAGTAGTTGAGAGCAGCCTTGGATTGGCCATAAGCTGAGGTACTGAACGGGAAGAAACCTCCCATCGAAGCAACAACAGAAGAAATGAACACTATTTTTCTAGTCTCTTTCTTCAACATGTAGGGATAGAGCACTTTAAGCAAAAAAAGCGGGCCCAACGCATTGACAGAGTAATGATCCAAAAATGTATCTCTCAGGGCGTCAAGAATCTTGAAAAAAGATGTTGCAATTCCAGCATTAGAGATGAAGAAGTCGATACCGTCAGGGGCGGCCGTCTGGAGCTGAGCGTCCAAGGCATCAATGCTCGCTTGGGAGCCAACGTCAAGCTTAACGATTTCAATGTTGCCATATTTCGTTTTCAAGGTTGACAAGTCGGTAGCAGACTCTGGGTTCCGAGCGCTGGCAACAATCTTGACATTTGGTCTCTGGGCCAAGAGCGTAACCAAGTTGAGGCCAAGGCCACGGTTGGCGCCGCTAATAAAGTAAGTTTGAGAAGACATGATGAAAGGAAAAAGGTGAAAAGTAGATGAAAGATGATTACAAAACTCTACGGTCTACTGAGAAACATCGGTCTTTTATAGAGGATAGTTAGACAGGGAAGTGGCATGGCTGCTTAGTAAATTAGTGCTCTTGAACTTTTGCACCCGCTTGGAGATATCGCAATATGCGTCACGTGAGGGATTTTAGAAGGGCGAAGACCATCAAATCGGTCAGCAGCTGAGTAATAACAATTGAAGATGACAATTAGTCTTTGCCACTTCTTGATGAATAATGTAGCAGTTACTATAGGGTCCAAGAAGCAGAAGTCGACGTCAAAATCAGAAATTGCCTCAATAAGCTACTCAGGCGGCGGTCCCTGAGTCCGCGCCGGACTCGTCCCTATACCTGAGCCATATAACTCACTGCACCTGACACCATCCACCCTACATTTTGCTTTATTCTCTCTTATCTCCTTAATTCTCTAATACTTCTTCCTATATATAGTACTTTAATAAAGTCCTCTCTTCTTTTGCATTCTCCGATCTCAGCCCACTGCTCATTCTCCCCGACCCTTGCTACCCTCTACTTCCGCCGCTTGGAGAAAGTGGAGGTCTTTCCGGCGTTCATTCGCTTGGACTTCTTAGCGCCGCGCGGTCCGTCCCCAGAGTTCGCATAGGGGTCGAACGAGCGCTTCTTGGGCCTGTCCTTGCGGGGCCGCTCGTCAAGGAGAATCTTCTCAGCACTGGAGTAGTCGAACGCGGGCTCCGAGGACTCGGTTTTGCGACTGTGCTGCGTGTGTTTTTTCTTACGGAGCGTTATAACCTCGTCTTTGGTCTCGCCAGTGCCAAAAACGGGGGCAGGGGCAGGCTCGGGGGTTGAATCCTCGGCGGCCTCCTCAGTGTGCTCAGACGCTGGTTCTGGGCCCAGGGTCTCAGGAACGACCCCAGCCAAAGTCTCAGTCAGAGCCGCAGGAGTACCGGACGGAAACACAGGGCCCGCCACAAGACGGCGCCACGCACCCAGAAGCCGCAGCCGCAACTCCGCGAGCCCATGGCGAGTCGTTCCATGCGCAGGGTCGTACGCTACTGCGAAGTCGTCGTCATCCAAGAGCGGCGCAAGGAGTGCCGATGAGTCGCTCAAGAGCAGGGCGTCGGAGCGCTGGGAGGCGAGCAGCTCAAATGCAGCCGCTGAGAGCTCCACGGTGGCCGCATCGGGCGTCTCGTTGAGGGCAGGGCGCTCCGAAGCGTTGAGGCGGTCGACCAAGGCCCAGTCGGATGCGGCCATGTGCAGGAGGGTGGTGTCGATGAGCTCAGCGAGCTCGCGGGCGTGCGAGCGCACGGTCTCGGAGACGTAGGACGAGGCCGCGAGGACTTTGGGCGGGTCGACCGGAGCGTCGAGGAGCGCGAGACTCACGAGCAACGGGTTCGGCATCACATAGCGGACGGACTCGTCGTCGGCGCGGGCTCGCTGGTCGCGCCATGCGTAGAGGGCCGCCACCATGGGCTGGCGGGACACCGGCACCCGAAACTGCGCCATGATGCTGCCGTAGGGCTCGCGCGGGTCGGCGGCCATCACAGGACACACTACAGCGCCAGGGCTGTCGCCATCGCCGGGCCCTCTAATGCTATCGCCCCTGTCATCGCTCCACGGGCGGAACGCCGTGTACTCGAAGCGGCGCTTCGCCACCTGGCGCGACGCGTGCAACACCTCGCGGAGCCCTCCTCTGGCCACCAATTCGTTGCGCATCTGGTCGTAGATGTAGAGCAAAAAATGGGTGTCGGAGCGGGCGTAGGCCATCATCGCGGGCGGCAACGGGCGAATGCGCCAGTCCGCGGTCTGGTAGCGCTTCGAGGTCTTAAACTTCGCGTAGGTCTCGAGAAGATGCGCCAAGGAGAAGCGCGCGAGCCCCAACTTCTTGGCCGCGTGGTAGGTGTCGAAAAGCGACACCACGTAGAGCCCCAAGTCGCGCTGGAGCCAGATGATGTCCATGAACGCACCGTGGAGCACCTTGAGCACCGCTGGGTCCGCGAAGATTTCGTTGAGCGGCTCGAGCGAGTCGCGGAGCTTCAACGTGTCCACGACCCAGTCCTTGGACCGGCTGGACACCTGCATAAGCGACACGAGACCGTAGTAGGAGCGGAGGTCGTGGTGCTCCAAGTCAACGGCGATGGCGGGCTCGCCGCGGAGATCTGCGATCATCTGCTGGAGCTGCGCCTCTGTGTCCACCCACACAGCGCTGGTCAGGGTCCAGGGCTGGGGGGCGATGGGTTCTGCCTTCTCGAGCACCGCCGCTGGGTACGGCTGGCGGTCGATTTCGTGGCGGTACGGATGATCGTAGTGGGGCGGGTTCGTTGAGTCGCCCGGCACGAGCGCCATGGCCTCGTCAAACGGCTGGAGAGCGTGGGGCTTTGTCGTGAGCCGGGGCCGGAACGGATGCTCCTCGGAGGTGTCCACGGGCACCCGGAACTCAAGCTGCGGCTTATGGAGCACCCTGGCGTCGACGGAGGTCCCCAGGGCACCAGAGCCTGCGCCAGAGTCCCCGGTGCCCTCCTCGAGGTACGTGATCCGGTCGCCCCTGGGCCGTTCGGCCCGGTCGAACGCAGTGTCGATTTTCTCAAAAAGAGCGTCCAAAACATCGGCCACGGGTTTCCACAGCTCGTCACGGCCGTAGGGCAAGGCCTCTCCGGCCAAGCTGCCGGCTACATCGAGCAAGCCGCGGGCGGCCTCATCGAGTGCCACGGCCAACCCGCCGTCCAACGACCGGTAGAAATTCACGTCCTGGGCCGCCAAGGAGCTGGCGGCGCGTATGGTCTGCACCACCGCAGGTAGCACCTCGCTGAAGGTCTCGGACATTGGCGTGGGGTCTCTAGAGCGAGAGGCGGTGGGAAGATGAGCGAGAGCGAGAGCGAGGAGTGCGCAGAGACGAGAGCGCAGAGAGAGCGCAGAGGGAGGCCAGGGAGCCCCCACCGCTCACTCGCAGCACTCGCTGGACGCTGTACACTATATGCAGGAGCTCATCCCATCGCAATTTTCAGCTCTGCCCTCCACAGAACGCCCCCCACCAGCATCACCGGCACCACAAGCACCACACAGAACGATGCAGTTCACATGCAACACGTGCGGTTTGGTTTTTGATACCCCTGCGGAGCAGCGGGACCACATGCGCAGCGACTGGCACCGCTACAACTTGAAGCGGCGGGTGGCCCAGCTCCCGCCCATTGAGGAGGCGCTTTTCCATTCGAAGGTGGCGGCGATGGCGCCGGAAAGTGATGCGCCTGAGCGCCCAGCGACGAAGAAGGAGCTCCGGCGCAGGGAGAAGGAAGCGATCCACGAAAAACGGCGCCAGCTTTTGCAGTTGGCGCGCCAGCGGGTTCAGGACGGAGGGAGGGAGACACAGGGCGCGGAGGGAGGTGCTTCAACGGCTTCCCAGGGGACAGATCGGCCGGAAATTCAAGGCCAGAGCACCCTGGAACAGAACGCACAGGAACAGAGCTCTCAGGCTGAGGGTGCTCCGAGCTCTGAGAGCCAGAGCACGCACCAGCAAAGCCCCGAGCCCCAGAGCCCCCAGTCCGTCGAGCAACTCAGCGAGCAGCTCATGGCGGCGAAACTCGCCCAGCGCGAGCACATTGCGCCCACCACGTGCCTCTTCTGTCCCCCCAAAATGCACAGCGACTTTGCCACCGTCGAGGCCAACACCGACCACATGTTCCGCCACCACGGCTTCTATGTGCCGGAGCAGAAATATTTGGTGGACCGGGCGGGCCTCATCGCGTACCTTGGCGAGAAGATCGGGCTCGGCAATGTGTGTCTCTGCTGCCTGTACCAGGGGCGCAACACCGAGGCGGTCCGTGAGCACATGCGCGTGAAGCGCCACATGCGGTTGCCCTACGAGCACGAGGACGAGAAGCTCGAGGTGGCGGAGTTCTACGACTTCCTGGCGACGTGGGAGGGCGAGGACGAGGGCGCGAGCGAGCGAGCGAGTGGGGAGAGCGGGCAGGAGACCCAGCGAGAGGCTGAGGCTGCCGGCTCCGATTCCGCCGACTGGGAGGATGTCAGCGACGATGAAGACGCAGACTCCGGCTCCGATTCTGACGCCGTCTCAAACTTTGCCCCAGACACAGACCTTGCTGGCAATGGCCACGAGCTTGTGTTGCCCTCAGGTGCCGTTGTGGGACACCGGTCGCTCGCGCGCTACTACCGCCAGAACTTGGCCCCCGAACGCATCCTTTCCGAGGGCCACGGCACCCTCATTGCCGCAGAGACCCGCCACATGCTCAAGGCTGCCGATAGGAAGCAGCTTGCGATCCAGAAGCGCCTGTGGGCCCACCAGAAGAAGCGCGAGGACGTCAACGACAGGCACGCGGCCAAATTCATCAACAACCAGCCGCACTTCAGGGATCCGTTGTTGCAGTGAGCGGACCGAGTGCAGTGAGAACTGTGGGCTCAGGTCAGGGGCCGACAGAGCGCCGCCACCGGTGGACGGCCCTCCTAGGCCGTGCGCTTATGTGCAGTACGCTAAGGTCAGTAGGGGACTTCCATTACGCCCCCGAGGAGGTTTTTTTCTTGCTGAAAAGGGTGAAATGGGGCGTAAATGGCTCATGTTGCATCCAGAGAGATCACTGTGTGATACAGAGAATTCTAGGGGCACTTTGTGCCCTTCAAATAGCATGAAAATGCACTATATACAGGAGAAACTTGAATGTAGACAGATGGCCACGACCTGGGGTCGACGGGCGACCGTCTGTCCCATGCTACGTGTGCCAGTAATGTGAGATGTAGACTTTTGAGATCTGAACTTTTGATGGGAGGACAGCAGCGCTTTGCTGCTGGCCAGCGTCTATATACAGCACACCCAGAGCACGAGGCCCCCCAAGACGGCGTCCACCGCCACGTTGACCAAGAGCGACCAGGCCGCAAAAAAAAGCAACTTGGGCGAGAACACCGTCCACACGAACAAGTGGAAACGCAAGGCAAAACACGAGGACGCCAACGCCACAGCGGCCACCGCGTAGAAGGTGACCCCGAGCAAGGTGCGTAGGCGCCATACCGCGCGGGTAATTGCACGTACGCGGATGAGATCGGGCGCCGCCCTCTGGAAGGCAGCGACGTTGGTATCCAAGAGCCACACGAGCGCTGCAGTGGACCAGAAGATGGGACCGGCAAAATTTGACACGAAGGTCAAGAGCGCCACCGGCACCGGGTGGTACGACCGCACGCCGTTGTAGGCGTTGGAGAGGTCCACGGTGGCCAACAGATTGGTGCTGCCCATAGCGAAGAACGCCACGTTCTGGAGACAGAGCGCGAGGCCCGTGACCACCACCACGAGCTGGTCCATGTTGCCTCTAAGCTCGCGCTCGCTGCGCACTATAGCGCACGCCACCACGTAGCGTAGCGCCAAAAACACCGCGAAAATCGGCACTAACTCGGCGCGTGTCTGATGCACCAAGAACGCCGTCACAAGGTTGCAGATGTCGGTGAGAAGCCCCTGGTGGAGCCCCCGTGCCTTCCCGACCACCACACGCACCGCCAAAATCCCTGCGACCGAGTACCCGAAAAGCCGCGAGAGCTGAGCTGCCGCCACCAGGAGCTCCCTTCTGTCGGCACGCACAAAATCAACGCCAAAGGAGTGCGCGTTCCAGGCCACGAGCCAGCGGAGCCACCGGGGCGTCTCGCTGCCGTCCGCATACCACTGGCAGAGCTTGAACAGAAACGAGAGCGACACCGTCACGAAAACGCCGATGAACGCAAACAACGGGCCGAAGTCGCCCGGGTGGCGGTCCCGCCGGCTGGCTCCGCTCACGGAAACGCAGCCCACGACGTTGCCCTGCGCGTAGATATGGAGCGCCACCGCGCCATAGGTGGCGATGTTGAGTGCCCATAGCCAGTCGGGGCGCTCGCGGAGCCACTGGACCACCGTGTGCGCGGTGGAGAACTTCTGCCCGCTGTTGCTGAAGGCACGGATCGCCCGCGCCCCCACCGCAAGCGCAGCCAAAAAACCCGCCCCGCGTAACTTGCAGCACGCGCAGAACACCCCTACACCCACAGTGAGCAAGAACCACCAGATCTGGTGCTCCTCCTCGATGAAGGAGGAGGCGCAAAAGTGCGCCGAGTAGAGCGCAGTGAGCCCCAAAAATGCGAGTGGATACCGCCGCTGGACGCCCGAGACGCGCAGGAAGTACCAGCCGAAGCAGGCGACCGCCGCGGCCGCCGTAGCCGCCGTCAACACGTACCCGCTCCAGATGTCGCGGTAGTTGTAGTCGGTGGCGGCGGCGGTGAGGGTTTCCTGGGCGTCATGGAGAAAGTCGTAGAGGCGCAGCAAGACTTCCGGGCCTTCGGACGACTCGGGGCCGTCCATGGCGCGGTGCCAGGCGGCGGCCAAGTCGCGGACCTTGGCGCTGGGGTGGGCAATCAGCAGCTGGGCGTCCAAATCAACGCCAAATTTGGCGTCCACTAGCGCGCGCAACTGGCGGCAGTTTTCGCGCAAGACGCGCGCCCTCAGCGCCGGGTCCCACGCCCCCAAGAGCTCGCGGATCATCACCCCCAAGCTGTTGCGCGGGATCGGAAGCCCAAGGAGTGCCGAGAGGGTGGGCACCACGTCGATCTGGCTCACGTGATGGTAGTAGCGGAAGTCTGCGGTCTCCGGGACCGGGGCGGGTCGGGCACCCAACTGCAGGAACTTCGGGGAGATGAAAAGAAGGCCCGGGCTGGTCTCGCCGGGCGACGAGCCGCCGTGGTTCCCCACGTCGTTCATGCCGTGGTCGCCCATGACCACGAAGAGTGTGTCGCTGCGCTGGGCGTCGGAGCTGTTGATGTAGCGGAAGATTCGGGCGATGACAGCGTCCATCTCGCGCTGTTTGGCGGGCATGTGCACCGAGCGGGGCCCGCCCTTGTGCCCGATGTGGTCAAGCCCCAAGTAATGCAAAATGAGCCCGTCCCAGGGGGAGGGCGTGTGCGCTAGCTCGTGGTCCAAGTGGCGCGTGACGTTGGTGTCGACCTCCGTGAAGTCGCTGACGAAGAAGGAGCTCGTGCCCTCAGCGCTGGCAAAAAACGCGTCCTCGGGGAACAACTTGAGCCAGGTGTCGTCGCCGTAGAAGTTGAGGGTCCGTGGGGAGGAGTCTGGACGGGGGGCCAGGAGAAACTGGCGCACCCACGAGTCGCCGAGCCCGCTGGAGCTGTCGCTCTCGGCGACGTTGAGGATGGCGTCCAAAAATGAGGGCGCTCCGCCCGTCACGATCCCCTTGAGCCGGGGGAGCGTGACAGTGGGCGGGCTCAGGTACGCGGTGAAGGGGACGGCGGAGCCATTGGCGATCAACTGGTGCACGGTGGCCATGTGCGAGCCGTCGCCAAAGACAAAGTCCGCGCGCATGGCGTCCACCACCATGAGCACCACCTTCGAGAAGTGGGAGCCATCGGTAGTGGCAAAGGGCAGGGTGTGGTGCCCCAGAAAGAAGTCGCCGTAGCCCGAGAGCGCCACTTTCGAGGGGAAGAACCCGCGCATGAAAAGCAAGAGGCCCGCCACATGGGCGAGCGCTAGCGTCAACGGGACGAGCCAGAGCATTAGGGGGCGATGTGGCGGGGGTTCGGGCTGGGCCTTATGGGTGGGCAGCAAAAGGCAGAGGCCGCGGAGCAGCGGACCAGCGAAACAGCGGCCCTCCGACTGGCAAAGCCCCACGTCGCTAGCGCGAGGCCCTGGCGAATCAGCGCGCGCGCTCTGAACGTGCACGACCCCTCTCACCCCCCACCACATGGACCCCATCGCAAATTGGACCCTCCCCCGACAACGGAGCAGCAGGAGTTGACACGGAGTTACATGAACCGATCAGATCCGGGCTCATCGTCTGTCAAAAGTCACACACGGGACCGCGGCTAACTCGATGCGGACCCCTGCCCAGGCCCTTGCTTTGCCACGCCAGCACCGACCCCTCGAAACGCATGGAGCTGCTGGAACGGGGCGGTATCGTAGCGCTAGCGGCGGCGAGCGCGCGCTAGATCGGCGGTCCCCTCTTGCGGGGCCACGGAGCGCCGTACACACTCCGAGAAGAGAAAGCGTACAGAACAAAGACGAGGAAAAGTGAAAAGAAAATAAAAAGAAAAAAGAACGACAGTGGCACAGCAAGAGAAGACCAGGCGAGAGTGGGCCCCAGAAGGTCGAAAAGTGAAAAGCTGAAGCGGGAAGTGCAGAGCAGAGGGCCTGAGGAACCCCCACTGATAGCCATGTGCGGGTGTGCAGGTGTACCGCACTCACATGCCCAAAATGGCAGCTGATAAGATAAGATCTGAGAGAAGGAAAACGCTAAAGGATCTCGGCGGCAATGGCTCTAGAAGATGGAATGCTATTGTTGTGTCGGCCGCGTTACTATCGGCCTGCTTTGCTATCTGTGAAATTGTAAAGATGCCCACATTGGGCTATTGTACTGCACGCAGTGCATTCCCTTTCTGGCTACCCGCCAAGCTCTGGCGATGGAACTGAAGCCGAGGACGGAGGGTGTGGGCATAGAGAGCTGGGAGCTGGGAGCTCGAGGTTGGAGGAGGTCAGTGAACGAGTGCAGTGGAGGGCACGGGGCAGGGCACGGGGATCTCCGATAGCAGCGGTGCCAGCGCCGTACTATTGGCGAGATAAGCCCTCGGTGCAGGGCAAAAAATAAGCGAGCGCCTGGCGAGTGAGGAGCGATCGCAGATTACGCACGACGTGGGGAGCTGATACGCACGAGAAGGTCAGCCCCGAACAAGGGGCGGCTATAAAAGGGCGCACGGGCCGTGGGGTCGGTGAGAAAGTGACGGTGAGCGACAGTGTCAAGTGACAGCGTTTAGTGTCCAGTGCCAGTGTTTAGTGTTCCGTGTTCAGTGGCAGTGACGAAGTGACAGCCAAAGCCAGTGACCCATAGATCCAACCTCGAGCCGCCAATTTTTGTGAGAGATTCTCCAGCCCAGTCCTGAGTCTGCAGAGCCTGAATTTTCCTGAGTCTCCAGCTTCAGCTCCCAGCTCGTGAGTCTTCAGCTTCCACTTGCAGGCCCCCACCTCTCGCGGCCGCCACCCCTCACAACAGGCCTGCCCCCCACCTCTTGCCCCCCACCCCTCGGACCGCTCCCATGTCCAGAGCCGCGGCCCTTTCTGCCACCGCCTCCGGCGTGGCCTCGCCGCTCCTGTCCGTGCGCTCCCAGGTGCACGTCGACGACCTCCACATCACCTCGATCCTCTCGAACCGTCATGTCACCATCAACGTGGACCACGAGGTCACCAAGGACGAGGCCCAGATCCTCGCCTTGGGTTACCGTCAGGAGTTCCGCCGTGAGTTCTCGATTTTCTCGGTGTTCTCGGTATCGTTCTCGGTGCTCGGACTTCTTCCGTCCGTGGCCTCCACCTTCTACTATCAACAGCTCGTGATCGGATTCTCGCCGGTGCCGTGGCTTGTGGCGGTGTTTTTCATCATCTGCGTGGCGCTCTCCATGGCCGAGATTGCCTCCGCCTTCCCGACCTCCGCCGGTACCCCCTACGCCGTGTCGCAGCTCGCGCCCAAGCGCTTTGCGCCGTTCTTCACCTGGATCTGCTGCTTCTCGAACTGGATGTGCCAAATTACCGGCGCCCCCTCCGTGAACTACGCAACCGCCTCTATGATCTTGGCGCTCCGCGCCTACAACACTCCGGGCTACTCGCCCACCAACGGCCAGGTGTACGGGCTCACCACCGGCATCCAGATCTGCCACGCGATCATCTCATCGTGCCCCACCAAGTGGTTGGTCTACTTCAACTCCACCAGCACTATCTTGAACATGACGTTCTTGGTGGTGGTTTTCGTGATGATTTTCGCGGGAAACAAGCGTGAGATCATCAACGAGGGCGCCACCAAATGGAACTCCAACGCGGTCGCATGGGGCCTCATCAACCAGACCGACTTCCCCACCGGAATCGCCTTTCTCCAGTCGTTTTTGGGAGTGATTTGGGCCATGTCCGGCTACGATGCGCCCTTCCACTTGGCCGAGGAGTGCGCTAATGCCTCGGTGGCCGCCCCAAGAGCCATCGTTTTGACCGCAACCTGCGGCGGTGCCATTGGCTTCTTCTTCATGTTGGCTATCGCCTATACTTTGTACGACATCGTGGCCATCGCTAACGACGACGCAGGCTTGGGCCAGCCGTTCGTGGAGTTTTTGGCCCAGATTTTGAACAAGGACGTCGTCAACGCTGCCACCTCCCTCACAGTCATCTCAGGCTTTTTTATGGGCTGCTCGTGCATGTTGGCCGCCTCCAGAGTCACCTTCTCCTACTCCAGAGACGGCCTTTTCCCCATGTCGCGCTGGTGGAAGCAGGTCAACCCGGTGACCCAGACCCCGGTGTACGCGGTATGGATCAACGCGTTCTTGGGCCAGTTGTTCCTCCTCCTCATGTTCGGAGGCGACACCGCCATCGAAGCTATTTTCTCTATTGGCGGTATCGCGGGCTTTGTCTCCTTCGTGATGCCGACTTTCTTCAAAATGACCGTGTCCCGTGACTTCAAGCGCGGACCGTGGCACTTGGGCAAGTTCTCCACCCCCATCGGGTCCATTTCCGTGGCATTCGTGTTGGTAATGATCCCCATTTTGTGTATGCCTTCCGTCAAGGGCAAGGATTTGACCTTGGACACCATGAACTGGACGTCGCTCGTCTTTTTTGGGCCCTTACTTCTTGCCACCATCTGGTTCCTAGTGGACGCCCACAAATGGTACAAGGGTCCCAAGAGTAACATCGATGAGAAGGACATCATTTACGATGATGAGCCGGCGTATATCGACGGCTTTGACGAGAAGAAGCAGCTGTCCAACGAGATCTACTCGCTCAAAGAGAGCGCATGAGCCCCGGCGGCACGTTCAAATTTAGCGTGGTTGCTGGCATCCTGTAAATGAGAGTTTATATTCTGAAAGTACATATAATTGTTAGTCTATAAGTAGTTTGTAGGGGGTGGGACGTTCAGTGGGGGTGCGAGTAGTCCCTCCAGGCTTACAATTAGGTCCAAGAGGAATTTGAGAGAGATGGGATAGTGAAGACACTTTTAGACCCACCGGGCAAAATTTAGGATGTTCCGGTGCTCTCGGGGCCTTAGGTTCAGGCTCTTTTGGAGCCTATGGTTTGGGTTGCGGCTCGCCTTCAGAGCAATGTGTTCCCAAACTCCCTTTGGCCGTATCGCCCCTAAAATTCTTAAATCCAAACCGATGTCCATGTTCTTTCAACTAAGTCTTGAAGAATTCGTTGTTGTGCTGCCGTTGTTAATTTGCACCCAAAGAATGCTTTGTTCCGAAGCTGGAGCTCACAAGAGCAACACCAAACGAAGCCAAAAGTTAACCAAAATTCATAAAAAAGATAATTGATAGCTGTGAGACCCCCAATATTCCCAGTTTCTTTTTTAATTCCACATGAGCCACTGAGCACCCTACCAGCCATCGAAGAGGCGAAATTAAGCCCCGGCGTAGCTCTCTCGCTGGAGCAACAGCTCAGGAGACCAGGTCCGCTCTGTGGGTGCACGGGTTGCTTTGCGCCAGGCCTGAGCTGTTGCGGAGCGCCGTTCTCAGTGTGCCGCTAACCTTGGACCCTGTCCATGGAAAGAGCGAACTTGGAGTAGTGGCCCAGAACCGGGGGGGGCCTCGCGCACTGGCTGTCCAGGACGTGACTCCTGGCGCACTGGCTCTGCTCCGTGGACTGGGTTATTGTTGGGGGACCATTCTCTGCGGGAAAATCCAGAGACAAGGGTCCCCATTGGCTCTACAGCGACCAATGGTCCGGGAGTTACAAAAACGATGTGCATTTAGCCACAAGGGTCAGTGGGGACGAGGGTTAACAACCCACGGGTTCGGGCGCTTACGTCTTGGAGTGAGCCGGAGGGGCCCCCTCGGGTCTGGGGTATTCATCAGTGGCATACGATGTCCCTTCCTGAGGGTATCCGGACCCGTTCTGGTAGTCGTTGCCTTGGTAGGCGCCCGGCGGATAGCTGGGCCCAGGGTAGTCCTGACCGGGCAGCGGCTGGGCGGGTGGCTGGTACGGTGGAAGATTGCCGTTGTAGTAGCCGCCGGTCTGCTGAGTGGGAGGGTTGTAGTACTGGGCGTTAGGAGAAGTCGTGACACGGTTCGTGCTCCGTCTACGCCAGAGGCGAAACAAAATGTACGCGAGGGGAATAAGAATCAACAAGAGGAGGAGATAACGGTATGTTCCCCACAGGCTGTTTCCGTAGTAGTAGTAGTAGCGCTTGGAGTGGGTGTGTGGAGAGGAGGGGGTATCTGGGACGAGCATGGCGGCGGGTGGGGGGCAAGTGGGGGGGCAGCGAAGAACTAGGAGCTTCTAGAAGATGGGGGCTTCAGTAGGGAGGAGCTTGGGCGACTGGAGCGCTTGAGTTTGAAGGGCGGTGCGAGCGGTGGACTTAGGAGAAGAAGGGCGCGGACTGGCGGTTACGATCTGAGCAGGGAATAGGGCGGCGTGGCAACGAATGGTGGGCGCAGCTATGGGTCGCAAGGTCACTGGGGCGGTAAGTTGCGACGCATGCGCAACTCCACGGCGCTATCCATTTGCATGCAGGAGAGGAAGATGGTAGGCAGGAGAGGGAAGGAGAGACGGAAGGAGGGATGGAGGGAGAGAGTTGTAAATTGAAAGTTGATGCACTGGGGAATAAGAATTTTTGGCCAGTGATGGTGGTACTAGAATGTAAAATTATGGTAAACTTTTATCAGGTGCGTTTATGGTGCTGGGGAGGGCTAAGGGCTAAGTCGCCGAGAGGCTTGGCGATTGCGAAACGAGCTGAATGCTCCTTCACCCGTTCTAGCACCTTGAGTGAGCACAAAGGATCCCAGTGCCGACATAATGCCAGCCCAGGACTATCACAACACAGAAAATCCAGTGCTGCCCTGGAATTATGATGGTGGTCAGTTTGGTGCGGTTTGGGTGTATAGATAGACAACCTGGCTGGTTAACGTTGGAATGGTGAAAACAGGACCATAATATATAAGTTTGAGGGGTCATAAAAAGTAGAGCTCATTATATATATATTGATGTCATGATGTAATTCAAGTAGACATACAAAGGGGGGTAATAAGAAAATCATAGGGCCCGAGTAATATTTTAGAATGGCTCGAATCTGTCTTGAGGAACAATTGCTGAGGCCACCAGAAGGCAAGGAACCGAGCCTGTTCTCCATGGACCCAACTCAATCTCCACTCCACTACAGGATATGCGATGGTATTAATTGGCCAGTAATGACCGTGCTACGAAGGGTGTAGGGTCCCTAGAGGAAGTGGGGTTCTCGCGCTTCCACCTACAACTGGCCCACAGGCCCCCAAGGGTGCTTTGAGATTCCGGGAGTCTTCTCCGGCTTCCGGTTGGGCGCAGTAACTGGGAAAGAAAGGCTAGCGGAGCGTCGACCAACCGTCGGACGCAAGGCGAGGGTAACCACGTTTGCTTGACTCTCCGCTGGCCACTCCGTGGAGGTTCCTGCGGAGCGCTATCCCCTGTGCGTGGGGGCAGAACTCCGAGCGCAGCATGCAAATTCCCACGTAGCAGCTCTCGTTGAGTCGGTGCAAACGGAGCGCCACGGGCCTTAGGTGCCCTCATAAGATCGAGCGCCTGAGTCCCGGCGGCACGTCAGCGTTTTTGCTGGACATCCTGTAAATGAGTGCTTATATTCTGAAAGCACATTAATATTAGTTTACGAGTAGTTTGAAGAGGGGGTTCTTTGGGTGGTCCGGTAGGGGTGAAGCCTCAAGTTCCGGCTTTTTTTCGAAGCCTGTGGTTCCTGTTTCGGCTGGTCTTTGGCGGAATGAACCAGACTCTATTACAACATCGGCACGAAATTCTCGTTAAACGGTTGCTCTCCTAGTGCCCTGGATTCTGTCAGGTAAAGAAATTGGGCCTTCCTGAGTTGTGCCACTGGCGTTAACTTACAACCGCAGTGAGCTTCTCCAGAAAAAACGCCTCAAGTAGTTACGATTTTCCCAGTAGTCTCAATTTCTATTTCGCCTCGCTGTGAGCCAAATGAACCCCACTGACCTTCGTGACCTTAAGTCCTGGCGTAGCTGTCCCTCGCTAGGGCAATAGCTCAGGAGCCCCGGGTCGCTCGAGGTGCACGGGCTTTACGCCGTAAGTGGGCTGCCGCTGAGCTCAGGGGCACATGACCAAGAAGAAAAATTTAACTTCGAGTTGCAGCCCCGGAATCGGGGCGACCTCGCGCACCGGCCGCCCGGAGGTATGGCTCAACTTGAGTGCTGGAGCTAGGCTACTGTTGGGACCGTTCACAGTGAGAATGTCCGGAGATAAGGTAATTGAGCTCTATACAGATCGGTTGTACTGGATCATATAAAATAAAAACGATGTATATCTAGCCACAAGGGTCAGGTAGAACGAGGCTGACAGCGCCACGGGTCCAAAAGCCTACGTCTTCGAGTAAACAGGAGAAGGTTCTTCGGGCCTGGGGTAGTCAGAAGTGGCGTTTGAGATGCCTTCCTGAGGATATCCGGGCCCACTCTGGGAATTTCCACTTTTGTAGGCGCTTGGTGGATAGCTGAGCCCCAGATGGTCTTGGACGGGCATTGGTTGGACGGGCGGCCGGTACTGCGGAAGACCGCCGTTCAAGTAGCGGCCGACTTGCCGAGCTGCGCGAGGGGTCTTGTAGTATAGGGCATTGAAGTCCCGTGTTTCACGGTCCTTGCTCCGCCGGATCCAGAAGTAGAACAAAAGCAACCCGATAGGTATAATAAGAAACAAGAAAAAGAGGTAGCGGAATTTTATGCGTTGCTCTCCGTGGTAGTAGTAGTAGTAACGCTTGAAGTTGGTGTTCAGGGAGGAGGGGGCATCGGGGAGGAGCATGGTGGTGAGTGTGACGTAAGGGGGGCACAGAGAGGCGTAGAACTAGGAGCTTCCAGAAAGCGGCAGGCTGCACCAGGATTGAGCTGAAATAACTGGAAGTGCTGGGCTCGAAGGGTGGCAGTGCGAGAGGTGGACATATAAAAGGGGAAAGGCGTGGACATAGAGAACAGGATACGAGGCGGCGTAGCTACGAAACGGGCACACCTTGCAGTTCGAAGGTCATTGTGGAGGGCCGTATTCAGCCTGCGACTACATGGAGGCATGTGCACGGCGATAACTAGCTGTATGCAGGGGAGGAAGGAGAGAGGGTTTGGAGGGAGCTGGAAATAGAAAACTGATGCAGTGGGGGATGTGAATTTTCGTCCAATTAGTGGCAAGTACCAGAATGTAAATTCATGGCCAGCTTCTAATCGGTTAGTTTTCATTAAAGCTGGGTAAGCGTGGCGGGCTAAGTCACTGAGAGGTCCAGCGATTCGCGTCTTCGGTTGGACGCAGTACCGCCCATTCGTATGCCTTGAGCGACCCACTCCAGTCCCGGTCTGGCACTAGCGAGATGCTGGTGAAAACAAAAACCCCTATTGATAGGTCCTGGGCCCTATGATGGTGTTCTGTTTTGGTGCAGTTTTGGTGTATGGGTGGACGTTCTGGCTAGTTACATAAGAATCGAAGCGGTGGAAATAGATCATAATTCTCAGAGGTTCTAAAGTATAAGTTCAAAATCTTGTAAAATAACCCGCGAATCATCATCCAATGGAAGCGGCAGGATCTGCTACCGAACTTACAAGTGCTACTATTTTTCTCTACGGTTCCAACTCATTCTTCGCGCCAACTACAAAAACATGCGATGGTATTAATTGGCCAGTATTGGCCGTGCTATAGAGGGCCCATAGGTTCCAGAAAAAGTGTAAATGCCACCACTCCCATTCAAACCTGGCCCACGGGCCCCCAAGAGCGCCCTAGTGATTCCCAAAGTCTACTCTGGCTTCCAGTTAGGGGTAGTCACTGGGAGGTGCAGAAAAGAGCCAGCGAAGAGCTGTCCCCTGTGGGGGGGGAGCCCCAAACGCAGCGAGTTGAGAACCACGTAGTGGCTCTCACCGGGCAGCGCCAGCGGAGCGTCGATGAGCGTGGCGGACACTCGACACGTCGGTCATATCAACCTCAGCATCAGAGCCAGTAGCTCAATGCTCTAACTCTCTGATTCTGCTTCTTTTATCCTTCTTTCTCCCTCTTCCTCTCCCTGATCTCCTTCCATCATCTCTTCTCCTTATCCTTTTGCTTCTCACGCCCTCTCTCTGTGTCTTGCAACCACTTCACCTCCGTGCCCAAAAACGCACAGAGCTCCTCCATTTTCGTCTCCTTAAAATGCACAAAATTCAACTTTTTCACACACAACGCGTCATGGATGTGCGTCCATTGCTGGAGCTCAAAATCGATTTTCCTGGGCTCGGTCGTCGCCCCTCTTTCCCCATTCTCGTCCAGTTCTGTCCCCGGAAGGCTGTAATCCAAATGGCTGTACATGCGGTACCGGAACCGGTTCTCGTCCTTGTCAAAAAGCTCCTCCTTCAGCCGCAACTCCAATGGGTCGAGCTTCGGAAAATTGCAGTGCATGAAAAAGTACCGCAACTTGTTGTTCGCCAGGAAGAAATCGTCGTCGATTTTCTTGATGGCCCGGAGCTGGTCCACCGTGGACAACGCCTTGTAGTGCCGCGGTTCGACCTCCTTCTGGAACGTCGCGTAGTCCGCCATCGGGTCCCGATGCATCATCGCCACCCCGTGGAAACTGCCCTTCTTGTCAAAATACCCCAACGCCCGTACCTTGGTCCGCACCTGGTAGTACGGCTCTCCCATCACGTGCGCAGCCGCCGGGAACGTGTCCTTGTCACCCTCGCCCGGCTCGCTGAGCGAGAGGAGTGTGTAGTACCCGCGCGGGCCGTACATGTTGTAGTACATCGCCAACAACAACGTACGGCTGTGGGTGCCCTTGTCCACCACGAGCTGGCCCGACTCGGTCGACGGGTTCGCCATCGCCCCGTGGTAATCGTGGAACGGCACATCCGCGTACAGAAGTCCAGCCTTGCGGAGAAACTCGTCCTTCAGGGGCTCCGGTTCTCCCGCCGCGGCCTCCTTTCCGTCCTCCACTTCTGGCTCTAGCGCCTGGGGAAACAACGGGTACGACCCAAACCGCACACGTCGCGTCTCGTCTACTCCAACGCCCGCCACCGCATAGAATGCCGGCGACGTGGTCCGCTCCCAGTAGTCCGGCCACGTGACCATCCCGTGGGTCCGGAACACGGTGCTGGTGAGGATAGCATCCGGGTTGGCGATGGGCACGTTGTCCGAGTCCAAGAGAAGCACCCGCTGGAACGACGACACCATGAGCGCTAACGACTTGAGCTGGTACTTGGCGAACTTTCCCGCACGCAACATCGCCGCGGAGCCCAAAACCTCGGGCATGATCACGCAGCGCGCATTAAGCGCCGGGAGCACCACATCGCAGAGCTCCATCTCCTTCTCGTAGTCCGCATACGCGGGCATCACCACCTCCACGGGCAACTTGGACCCCACGGCCCGGAGGTTGCGGAGCGACACGTACGAGAGCCACGAGAATTTGCCGCCCCCGATGTACACGATGCCGCTAGTGCCGCCGTTGTAGGGCAAGGCGCTGGGCATGTGTTGCAAGAACTCGCTGTGCTTTCGCTTGAACTCGACGATCGCGTCCCCGGGAATCTCTGACCGCGAGAGGAGAGCCCG
Source organism: Chernovozyma palmyrensis (assembly GCA_030558275.1). Taxonomy (NCBI): domain Eukaryota; kingdom Fungi; phylum Ascomycota; class Pichiomycetes; order Serinales; family Debaryomycetaceae; genus Chernovozyma; species Chernovozyma palmyrensis. The sequence continues at coordinate 222,047 of JAJMSF010000016.1, forward strand.
CCGCGTTCTGGGGCCTGGGATCAGCTTGTCACGCGGCCTTATCTTGATCGGGTTCTTCTCAAACAGCGGGCCGTACTGGAACATTATGGCCACCGTTTGATTCCAGAATTCGTTGGCGCGTCCATAGTTTGGATGGGGTGCTGGCGGAGCGCTGAAGAGTCGTGTCGGGCGGTGTCGCCACGTTAGCACCAAAAGCACCGCAAAGAGCACCACACTCATGAAGAGCTGGCGTGGCTGGATGCGGAAGAGCTTCATGGCGGTAAGTACCAGAAGAAGAAGCGTATGCGTAGGATGGCGGGCGACACTTAAGACGAATCCAACGACTGTAAATTGATCTGTATGCCTGCATGACCGACCAGGGGGGTTCGCATCCTTTTGGGCGTATATATGCGCCGCGAAAAAAAAATTGCCCCAGCCGCAGGGATACTCTTATTCGGAAAAAGGGCTTCTCTTCTGCACTAGAATGGGGGCTGAAACTAGTGGCTCATCAAAAAGCCTTGACGCTTCCTATCACACAATAGAACCCCTAGCTTCGCGTTGTCTCTCTCAGCTCGGTTTTTCACCTTTGCCTACTCTGCTCGCTCCACGTGGTACGATTAGAGCTTACCTGCGGGCGTACGAATTGAAAATTCTTCGACACAACTTCCAAAAAAGTCAATGCCAAGTGTTTTCTGAACCGTGGACCAATCTACGAGATTCCCACATTTATATCCTGGAGCAGGAGTGCCACAAGCATTCTAGTCGCTGCAATCATTTGGAAATCGTACTGACTTCCCAATCTACAGGGCCTGTCGCACCATCAGCTGTCGAGAGGCCTTGGTAATCGTAGGCAAAGGAGGAACGCCTACAGGCGCAAGTCTTATTTTCTGCATCTACTCCCATGCGTGCGCTACTTCAATTCTACGGTCCTAATCTCTTGGCCCTTTTTGTTGTGAGGCGACTTGAGAATATGTGCCAGGACGAGACGCGACCCTAAGCTGTAGGCCTCCCACCACTTTCTTTTAGGAGATCTGCAACTGCTGATGGGACGTGTATTTAGGACCCTCCAATTATTTTCGCGCAAATCAAATACAGTGCAGAGCCCTGAGCCAAACTTTTCCGATATGAGCCACTACGAACAATATATCCTTGATATAAAAGCCACCAACAAAGAACCCTCGCTATAAAGGGGTTTGCAGGAGTTTGGCGCAAATTGCAAATGCAACCTGGGTCCACATTCGAGGCCATGTTCCAGACAAAATCAAATGAGTGTGGAGCTCGCACAACGACTCATTCTAAGCGCTCAAGACTATTTTCATGCAGCCGCACACTTATGCTAGCAGAGCGTCCACTCTCGAGCTGGCCGAGACTGCTTACAGCAGTCCCCTTACCCTCGAGCCCAATGCTCTGCAGTTGAAGACTAAGCCGCGCAGCTTACTCAGTGCCCACGTACTCTACTGCTATCCTATGCATATACATGCCTTTATATGCAAACCAGCTTTACTAATCCCGTATGCACTCTCCACTATATACACACTATTTTATTCACAATATACACTCCTATTACCACACGCACTCCTATTACCACACGCACTCCTATTACCACACGCACTCCCAATAACACAGATAGCCCCCACTGCCATCACCTCTCCAGCACCCACCACCAGCAGCCACATCCAGCGCCGCCATGAGTTTCTACATCGTGCCGCTGATGTCGTACCAGGCGCAGCAGAAATTGAAGAACGCGAAAAAGGCGCGGCGCAAGAGGCTGGCGCCCGGCGAGTCCGGCGGGTCCCACCGCACCAGCAGCGACGGGGCCAGCATCGCGAGCACAGAGCCTGAGGTCTCAGGGGCAGGTCCCCAGGAGAGCTCGGGGTCCCAGGGAAGTGCCGGGTCCAGGGGAAGCGCAGGGTCCAGGGGAAGCGCAGGGTCTAAAGGGAGCGGAGGGACCCGGGGTCCGGGGCCCCACGGGGCGGTGTCACACCCGGCGATCCCCGGACCGATCTCGGGGCCCAGCTCCGGGAGCAGAACACCTCCGAAATTCCCCTCCGCTCCTCTGTCGGGATCTACCACGCCGCTGACGCAGGGGCCACCGCTTGGGTCGCCCGGCGCGCGCCAGGCTTCGGGTGGCGGGTACTTTGCCGTGGGCCCCAAGGGCCAGCGCGCCCTGTCGCTCCTGCTGCAAGCGCCCGGCGCCCACCACTCTGCGTCACAGCGTGTCAGCGCCTCCCAGGCGATTCCAGGGGCTCCCGGCAGCGTCCCTGCGGCTGGTGCGCTGTTCGGCAGCCCCGTGCCGCGCGTGGGCTCCATCTCCTCGGGGCACTCGAAGCTGCCGCACCCCCAAAGTGTCTCTGCCGCGCGCTTCGGTCGCCGGACGTCGACCCTCATGGGCCCAGACTCTCCGCGCGACTCGGTGTCGCTGGTTGGGCTGTTCCCGCACGGGCCGGTAGGAGACGCTGCGCGGATGATGGGAGAGGGAGACGAGGGCTCGGGCGGGGTGTCAGCAGCGACCGCATCAGTCGCTGGGCCGACCACTGGGTCGTCGCCTGGCCAGGAACTGGCTCAGATGGCAGCCGCGGACCATGGCGAGGCCACAGCCCCTGGGCGCGACCAGACCACGGCCCCTGGACACGAGCAAACCACAGCCCAAGGCCAGGACCGGACTCTTGGCAGTGCGCCCCCCGCTGCGTTCTCAGGTCTTTCCGGCCCCAGTGCCGCAGTGCTCTCCAGTGGCGGCCCCGTCGCGCCCTTTGTGCCCATCACAGACCTCGAGCTGCTCAACTCGCCGGCGTCGATCGCCCGCCACCTCTACGCCCCCAAGTTCCAGGCCATGAAGTACAACGAGTTCCTCGACAGCGTGGGCGCCTTCCACAGCGCAGACCCCGTGATTTTTGCTAACGTTCGCTACAACTCGTTGCTCAAGTTCATCCGGCGGCTCCAGATCACCGAGGAGTCCGCGCGGGCAGAGGGCCTTGCGGACGACATCGCAGCGAACGAGTCGATTTTGGCGCAGGAGTCGTTCAAGTTGCGGCACATGCTCCGCGGGATGGTTCGCGAGAAGTTGCAGGCCCAGGGAGGATCCCAGGGCAAGGGCCACGAGCTCTCAAAGGGCCCGCCAGAGGCCCCCGACCTGGGCAACGCCACCCAGCGCTTCTCCCCCGACTACAGCTCCTCCGAGGAGTTGGTGCAGGTGAATTTCACCAACTACGTGCGGTACCTCCTTCTTCTCCCCGAAGACCCGCCCCCGGGCCTCTCCGAAGAGCTCCGGGGCCACTACCGCAACAAAAAGTTCTTCCGGCGCATGCAGGACCGGCTCTACGAGCTCCACAAGGACCGCAGCGGCGGCGAGGAGTTCTCCATGGGCAACAGCACCGACCACTTTGTGCGTTCGCTCACGGCCATCTCGTACGACTTCATTCTTTTGGAGCGCTATTTGATGCAACTCAGCGTCAAAATGAACGCAAACCGCGTGCTCGAAGAGCGTGGGATGCGCCGGTTGTTCCAGCGGTGGCAGGAGCGCGTGGAGACCGCCAAATCCCGCAGCTTCCGCCTGGTCAAGGTGCTCCACTACAACGCGTGGCACAGCGTCCTTCTCTCGTGGCAGTTGGCGGTGCTCGCGCCCTTTGTGCGCGTGTACGAGGCGAGTGTCCACGCCGAGGACTTGAGGAGTGCCCACGCCGAGGACTCGGCGCCTGAGCCCCTGGGTGCGCCGGGCCAGTCGCAGCCCTCCGGCAGCTCCAGAAGCCCTGGCGCGCGCTTTTTGGCCCCCGAGGACGAGATCTTCCGGCGATTCTTCCTGCGGCTCTCGCTCGGCGATTTCAACGCGTTCCGCACTCTCTCGCCCGAGCTGCTCGTGAGAATGCACCGCCGCATCGAAGCAGAGGACCCGGGCCCGGCGATACCTTCTCTGGGTCTCTCCGCAGCGCCTTCGTCTCCTGGGCCCTACGTGCACAAGCCGCGGAACTTCGAGTTCTACACCCACCCACTCCGCACCTTTCCCGACGGCACCTTCGACCTCATCCACACGCGCGACCTCACGGTGCAGCTAACGCCCGCCAACCACCGCGAGGTTCTCCGCGAGTTCCGCCGCATCTTGGCGCCCGGCGGCTCCTTGGAAATCACCGCCATCCTCCCCGGCGCCGAATCGGTCGCCGCGTTCATCGCCCACGAGTCCGGCCGCCAGCCCTTCCGCTCGGTCTCCGCCAACGGCCTCGACCTCACCGACGTCTACGACATGGTCCCCGACGTCATCGCCACCCTCCTCCGTGAGCTCGCGCATCTTTTCGGCGACGCCAACGTGCTGCACGCCACCGCCTTGTTGAACACAGCGTCCGATGTCAATCGCTTCTACGCCCACTACGTGCTCATGCGCCTGTACGAGCTCCAGGGCGAGATTCGCCGCTTCCACGTGCCCCTCGACACCGATGCTCCGGACGACTCTGTCCTCTACTACGTGCGAATTGTCGCCACGAAGGCCACATAGCGGCCCTGTCGGCGCCAGCTCTCGGGACGGTACTCAGGCTGTGCAGTCCATGTGACCGCCGGGGCATTGGTGACGCTCCGCTGGCCCCTGCACGGGGAGGGCCACTGCGTGGGGCTCTGCTCGCTGCGCTCGGGGCTTCTGGGCCCCCCGCAGGAGCCTCCACGGAGTGGCCAGCGGAGCGAAAACCCTCCGGCGGAAGGGCCTAAGGCTTAGGACCGGCATTTATTGAGGCAGCCATCACATCGCAGGTCTCTGTGACCTCGTAGCGCCTTCCTGTTCCGTTCTCCGTGGCCAGGGCTGGTTTTATGTACAGGACCATAGCATTTAGGGTCTTGTTTTGCAACAAAAGAGGGACCACCTTCAAAATTTTGGAAGACATTGTAGTGTCAAGTGCTCTAAGATGCTCTAGGGTATTGTTTTAGGCTATAGCGGAAGTTTGGGGAAATTTGGGCTAGAATTGAGCGGATAATGGGTCAAAACGTGGTCATATACAGGGGTGGATATATGGTCCTCTCCCGGCCGCTATGAGCAGTGGCTCCCGCCGAGCGGGCGCCAGCGGAGCGTCACCACTGGTCCGATAGTCCCAAATACCCCGGAGCTTGAGCGCCTACTGGCGGCTTGTCGTTCGCTCCGCTGGCCACTCCGTGGAGGCTCCTGCGGAGAGCTGTGCCCTGCGGGTGGCCCTGAGATAGGAGAGATATACTCCTGCATGTAAACATTTTGCACCCATATTCCCCCCTCAGCTAGGCCTTAAATCTGCACCGGAAAAGCTGCGAATGACCCATAACTTAGCCTGTGAGCCAAAGTTCCAGTTCTAAATGCTCGGAGCTTTTGAAAATGTCAAGGCAAGCGCTTTTTGCCACTAAACATGGCTCCTTCTACCGCCCGAGGTTGCAGTACGGCATATAAGTCCTTGGCACCCGAGCGCAGCGAGCAGAGCACCACGCAGTGGCTCCCGCCGAGCAGGCGCCAGCGGAGCGTCACCACTGGTCCCAATGGTTCCAAAGGTCCCGGAGCTTGAGCGCCCGCCGGCGGCAGCTCGCGCGCCTCGCTGGCCACGCCACGGAGGCCCCAGCCGCGCCTTCCCCAGAGCCACCAGTCAAAATCGCATTCCTGCACAGGGCCCATCTCTTGCCTTGAGTCATCAGCAGCGTCAGATCTCAGAGGGCGACCGAGCACTAGCGCCAGCACCAGCACCCACAACAGCGCCCAGAGCAGTCCCCAAAATGAGCACGGACCCCACCACGATCACCGTGCACATCATCGACGTCAAGAGCGGGAACCTCCAGTCGCTCGCGAACGCCATCCGGCACCTTGGGTACCGCATCGAGTTCGTGACCAACGCGGACGAGTTCCGCCTGGCAGACGCTCACATCGAGCGGCTTATCTTCCCCGGGGTGGGTAACTACGGGCACTTTGTGAAGCAGCTCCGCGACAGAAACCTCGTGGAGCTCATCCGCGAGTACATCCGAAGCGGCAGGGCCCTCATGGGCATCTGTGTGGGCCTCCAGTCGTTGTTCAACGATAGCGAGGAGAGTTCCGGGAAACTCCGGGGCTTGGGGTACCTTGACATGAGTCTCCGAAAATTCGCCAAAAACGACCCGATTTTCGCTGCCCGTGGCTTGGTAAAGCCCGTGCCGCACATAGGCTGGAACCGGGTGCTGCAGATCGACCAGGGAACCCACACGCTACCGGCTTCCCGCTCGTTGTTCGGCATCAACTCCGCCAACAAGTACTACTATGTGCACTCCTACGCGGCCATTATGGGTCCCGAAACAGACCCGGTGGTGGCGGCCTGTGCCTCCGCGGGCTGGGACTTTGCCTACACGACGTACGGGTCGGAAAAGTTCTTGGCAGCGGTCGCTTTCGGCAACTTTTTCGCCACCCAGTTCCACCCGGAAAAGTCCGGGGTCGCCGGGCTCAAGGTGTTGAAAAGCTTTCTCGAGGGCCACAAGTACGCGGAGGTGACCGCACACGACTTGCAGGCGCCGGAGCATCCCACAGTGCCCACGTTGGGCGGCTTGACCCGGCGAATCATCGCGTGCTTGGACGTTCGGTCCAACGACGCCGGCGACTTGGTGGTCACCAAGGGCGACCAGTACAACGTCAGAGAGACTGCGCCCGTGGGCGACGGGCAGAACGACGGCCCGGCTCCGATCAGAAATTTGGGAAAGCCGGTGGAGTTGGCCACGCGCTACTACCAGCAGGGGGCGGATGAGGTCACGTTCCTCAACATCACGTCGTTCCGCAACTCGCCGCTCCGCGATCTTCCGATGGTGCAGGTCCTCAGCAAGGCGGCCGAAGCAATTTTCGTGCCGCTCACCGTCGGAGGAGGCATCAAGGACATGGAGGACCCGGAGACCCACGAGAAGGTGCCCGCGGTGCAGGTGGCGGATTTGTATTTCCGCTCGGGTGCCGACAAGGTGAGCATCGGGTCGGACGCGGTGGCGATAGCAGAGCGGTGGTACGAGAACGGCGGCCGCGGCGACGGCACCTCGTCCATCGAGACGATCTCGGCCACTTTCGGCAACCAGGCGGTGGTGATTTCCGTGGACCCGAAGCGGCGGTACGTAGCGTCGCCCAGCGACACGAAAATGGCGGTGATTGAGATCCTGGACCCGCTGCGCTATGGACCACAGGGCGAGCGGTTCTGCTACTACCAGGTGACGTCGCAAGGTGGCCGCAAGGTGCACGAGCTTGGGGCCCTCGAGCTCTGTGTGGCGTGCGAAGCGCTTGGCGCCGGCGAGATTTTGTTAAATTCGATCGACCACGACGGGTCCAACGCGGGCTTCAATTTGGAGCTCTTGACCCAGGTGAAGCGCCGGGTATCGATCCCGGTGATTGCCAGCTCCGGCGCAGGATGTCCCGAGCACTTCCGCGAGGTTTTCGATTTGGAGTGTGGCATTGACGCGGCGCTCGGCGCGGGACTCTTCCACCGCAACGAGTACACGGTGAACGACGTGAAGCGTCACTTACAGGAGGCGGGAATGGACGTTCGTTTGGACGACCGGGTGGAGCTTTAGGGGACCTCCTGTGAGCTTCAGGGAGCACTGGGGCCTCCTGGGGGAGTCCTGCGCCCTCCCGGCTCTGGGTGCCCAGCTCCTATCCCCTTCCAGAGCATTTCGCAAAGTTACAGCCTCCCCAGAAGCATCTCCTAGAGACAACCTCATAATAAATGTATAGAGTATAGAAGTGTACGGCGAGTCCAGGGCCCAGCCACGAGAGCAGCGAGCAGAGCGCCTCGCAGTGGCCCCAGCGCCAGCGCGCTGGTCCCGAAGATCCCAAGGGCCCCGTTGCTAGAGCGCCCGCCGACGGCAGCTCGTCCGCTCCACTGGCCACTCCGTGGAGGCTCCTGCGGAGAGCTGTTCCCCTGCGGGGAGCCCAGGGCCCCGAGCGCAGCGAGCAGAGCACCACACAGTGGCTCTCGCCGAGCAGGCGCCAGCGGAGCGTCTCCGTTGGTCCTGGAGACCCCATGGACTCCCAGCTCCTGGGGCATCTTCTCTTCGCGCCCTGGGAGCCCAGAGACGACCCAGGACCCAAGAGATGCCACAGGCTACGGCCAGGCCCGGCAGCGCACCACGGGCTTTTCAGTTGCCCGCACGGGGTAGCAACTCCAGGGACAGGCCAGAGCTCCAGCACCCCCAGGAGAGCAACGCCAGGCAGGGTCCAGCGGCGTGCGAGGGCGGAAATCGCGGCGTCTGTGCACAAGACGCAGCCATCGCCACCACAGCAGCCCCGCGCCAGCGATGACATGAGCGGCCCAGAGCGACTACAGGCGCCTCTTATGGCGCAGATGAGGCCCCCCCGGGACCTTGGACTTGGTGAGGTGACGCCAGCCTCGCCCGTGACAGTCGCGCTCAGTGAGCGCATGACGACGCTACGCAGCAACGAGCGCGAGGAGCGACAGCGATTGGCCCTAGGAGCAGTGGGTCCGCTGGGCAGTGCGGGAGTCTCGCCGATGGATCCAGGGGCCCACTCGGCCCGGGGTCACTCACAGGCCCGGGATCAGGCCCAGGATCACGATCAAGGCGAGGGCCTGACCCCAGGGTCTCCTTCTGCGACAGCCCCGGAGCTCTCACACTCCGGGGCCCTACACTCCGGGGCCCTCAACTCTGGGCCCCTACAACTCGCGGCCTTACACCAAGGAGCCCTACACCCTGAGGGATTCTCCCCGGAGCATCCGCCCGAGCGCGGACGACCTGCAGCCCTCCCGGCCCTCCCGGTGCGCATCCCGCCCGTGTTCCTCAACGCAGGCCTTCCGCTCCTCAAGGTGTCGCACCGCTCCAAAAAACGCATCCAGGTGCAGGTTGATCCTGAGGAGCTCGTGGTGTCGTGGCACGTGCCCATGGGCCCCCCGTCGAACCTCCAGCGGCTCTTGGCGCCTTCCAAGGACCCGTTGAAGCGCTACCACCGCTCGGTGGCTGTCGACAATATCCGCGGCCTCTTGGTGCAGGACGAGGCCGCCAACTATCGCGAGGAGCTCCACATCTCCCGCGAGTTCGAGAGCGTGTGGCTCACGATTTTCTACCTCAGTGAGCGCAAACAGCGACTCAAGACGCTCCACGTGATCTGCGACTCGGACCGCGACTTGCGCCGACTAGTGCAGACGTTGCGCAAGCTCCGGCAACTCCGCGACGACTTGGCGCGCCACTTGCTGGCGGCCAGGGACCCGGAGCGCCGCAGTGTGCTTCTTGCGGAGCGTTTCCCGCCCTCTGCCCGCAACGTGAAGCAATTTTTGACCTTTGACGACGTGTTGAAGTACGCGCGGCGGCTCAGCATCAACGTGAGCGCCGAGTTTTTGCGCAGTCTCTTCGCCAGGGTGTCACAGGATGGCGAGCCGTTGGATTTTGCCCAGTTCGAGCAGTTCGTGTCGCTCTTGAAGCTCCGGCACGACGTGTGGGACGTGTGGACCTCTGTGTGTCAGACGCAAGGTGAGGAGCTCATGACGTTTGGAGTGTTCCTGTACTTTGTGCGCCGGGTTCAGCATGAGGGAGAGACGGAAGTTTCCCCGGCCCAGTTGCGCCGGCTCTTTGCCACCTACAGCGACGGCGGGTGTATCTCGCCCGAGCGCTTCAGCGAGTTTCTCGCGCTGTGCCCGCCCCTCCGCACGGCCCCAGACCCCAGCTACTTCGACCGGCCCTTGAGCGACTACTTCATTTCCTCTTCCCACAACACGTACCTCACAGGCCGCCAGATCGTGGGAGAGAGCTCCGTGGAGGGCTACATCAAGCTGCTTCAGCGCGGATGCCGCTGTGTGGAGGTGGACGTCTGGGATGGGCCGGAGGAGCCATCCGAGGCCTCTGGTCTTTCGTCCGCTCCCGTGGTAAGCCACGGCCGCACCTTCACCACCGCCATCTCCTTCGCTAACGTCGTGCGCACCATCAAGCGCTACGCGTTCGTGGCCTCCCCGTACCCTGTGATCATCAGCCTCGAGGTGCACTGCTCGCTGAAGAACCAGCTCCGCATGGTGACGGTGCTTCGCGAGGTGCTCGGCGACACGCTCGTGCTGGAGCCGGTGGTGGCCAGCGGGACAGGAATTCCGGCGGAAATGCCGTCGCCGCGCCAGCTTCAGCATCGCATTCTCGTGAAGGTGAAGCGGACGGGCTCCAGGGAGGGACCCTCAGGCTGGGGCACGGGCTCCTTGGGTGCATCCTGGGGCTCACTGGGCGCATCTTGGGGTTCTCTGGGTGCATCATGGGGCTCCCTGGGCTCGTCCTGGAGCTCGATCCCGGCCGCCCTCTCCTTTTCCAGCAGCACTTCGACTTCCACCTCCACCTCGTTCAGCGAGGACAACGGGCTCGGTGCCGGCGTCAACGGGCCAGCTGCACCGGCCGCTCCCAACAGCCCCAGCGCCAGCCTCTCGCCGCGCAAGTTCCTCCGGCGGCGCCGCATCCGCGACGAGCTCTGTGACCTCGCTGTGTACTTCCAGGGCCTCAAGTTCCGCAACTTTTCGCTCCCCGAGTCCAAAACGCCCACCCACTGCTTCTCGCTTAGCGAGATCTCGTGCAACGCCCTCCTCAAGGACGAAGGCCGCCGCGCCCAGCTCGACAAGCACAACCGCCGCTACATGATGCGCGTGTATCCGTCGAAAACGCGCGTTCTTTCCACGAACTTCGTGCCCACGAGCTACTGGGGCCATGGGGTCCAGATGGTGGCCACCAATTGGCAGACATACGACCTAGGCCAGCAGCTCAACTTGGCGCTTTTTGAGGGCGGGGGCGGACTCGGGTACGTGGCCAAGCCGCCGGAGCTCCGCCGCCCGCTCCTCAAGGGAAAGGTGCCGCCCACGAGCGGCCAGCGGTCCGTCCGCTTTGCATTCGACATCATCAGCGCCCACCAGCTCCCGATGCGCGACACGGTGCTCAGTCCGTCGGTAGCGGTGGAATTTTTTGGCGTTTCCGCCGTGAAATCAGCCCCGGCACGCACGCAAATAGTGGCCGAAAACGGCTTCAATCCCGTGTGGAACGAGCGTATCGAGGGCTCCTACGTGGCAGCACATGACCTCGCGTTCGTCCGGTTTCTCATCTCGTCGCACAGCGGCGATGATCTGGCTGCCGTGGGCGTGGCGGTGGTGCGTGTTTCGGACCTTCGCCAGGGCTACCGCTACCTCCCAGTTCGCGACTTGCTGGGCGAGGAGCTCGTGTACTCGCGACTCTTCATCCGCGTGCACTACGAGGAGGAAGTGAGCGACGAGGATAGCGAGGGGACTCCCTGCCCAGGTCCGGGCTAGGCCAGGGGACCTCGAGCATTTGAGGGCCTCTGGGTCACTCATAGTCGACCCTCGCTCCCGTATGCCTCCGTCTAGCCACCCAGTCCCAAGCCACCAGGTGCATAGCTCCCCCATAGAGAAACATTTCGTCCCATTCCCTGCTCCCCTTACGACTAATGCCCACGAATTACCGACCCCTGTAGAGGCTCTAGCCCAGGCTGGCCCTTCCATGGAGCCTCAGCGAGGTCCGGGAGATCTCAGAAGTGCACCGGCACCAGCTGAGTAGATGCCAGTGAAATGGCCTGATCCCTGAGGCCCCTGTATAGGCGTCGCCTCCCTGACGCTCCGTTGGCCACTCCGTGGCCCTTGTGGAGGACTGATTTATATGCCTGTATATAACAATTTGCACCCAAACTTAGCACCCTGACTTCCCTGAAAGCTTACGAATTAGAAATTAAAACTCTAAGATCACCCTCAAGTCTCAAGGAAAGCACTTGACTTTTTAAAGCACCAAAACTGGGCCATTTTGGACGTTTACAGTAGGCCTTTTCAGCCGAGGTAATAGTATTGCATATAAGCTCTTGGCCCTGAGCGCAGCGACCAGAGCCCCACGCAGTGGCCCTCCCCGGGCAGGGGCCCAGCGAAGCGTCTCCAATTGCCGAACCGTCTTACGGCCCCCAGGCGCTGCCTCTGGCGCGAAATTTGGCGATCCGCCACAAGCCCCGGGCCGCCGGCTAACTCCAGCTCCGCCATCTCTTCCAGCGCGCGAGCGGTGAGGAGCGGTGTTTTTGTGTCACGTTGAGGTTTTTGCTCATCGAGAGCTCATCGAGCCACCATCAGCACCCCACCACACAACCGCCAACACCGCAGCGATGGGGAAAATCACCGTGAGCGATTCCAAGGGTAAGCAGCGGCACAATCCGTTGCTCAAAGATTTGTCAGAGCAAGGGGGAAACCTCCGGAGTGCCCCTAGAGCATCGCGTGGCAAGAAGGAGCAGCAGCAGGAGGACGGGTACTTGGATGCCAGTACCTCGCGCAAAATCCTCCAGCTTGCCAAAGAGCAGCAGGAGGAGGTGGCAGAGGAAGAAGATGCCGAATCTGGGGCTTCTAGGCCGGCAGCCGCGATCTTTGGGGCCGGGAACCGCCAGGGAGAGGGCGCTTCCGAGAGCGAATCGGACGAGTCCGACGAGGACGTGTCGGAATTCGAGTACGAGGAGTACGCCGGAGAGGACGAGGAAGACGCGGTGGACGACCGCGACGCTCAGATGTTTGAGCAGTACCTCCAGGCGAGCGGAAGGGGCGATCTGACGGCGTTTGGGGGCGGGTCCGTGAACTTGGCGGACCGCATCATGGCAAAGATCCAGGAGAAGGAGGCGGGCCGGGCGCATGGCGCTGAGTCCTCCAGCTCCGGGCCTGACGCCACCGCCGGACCCCCCGATGGCGTTTTGCTACCCCCCAAGGTCATCGCGGCGTACCTGAAGATCGGCCAGATCCTCGCCACCTACACCCACGGCAAGTTGCCCAAGCTCTTCAAGGTGTTGCCCAGTCTCCGCAACTGGCAGGACGTGTTGTATGTGACGAACCCAGAGGCTTGGACCCCCCACGCGGTGTATGAGGCCACCAAGTTGTTCGTGTCGAACCTCCAGGCGGCCGAGGCCCAGAAGTTCGTGGAGCAGGTGCTTCTTGAGCGTTTCCGCACCGCCATCGAGGAGTCCGACGACCACTCGTTGAACTACCACCTCTACCGTGCCCTCAAGAAGGCGCTCTACAAGCCGGCTGCGTTTTTCCGCGGCTTTCTCTTGCCGCTTGCCGACGGCTACTGCTCCGTGCGCGAGGCCACCATCGCCGCCTCCGTTCTCCACAAGGCTTCGGTCCCTGTGCTCCATTCCTCCGTGGCGTTGTCCCAGCTACTCCAGCGCCCATTCAGCCCCGCCACCACCATTTTCATTCGCGTGTTGATTGAGAAAAAATACGCGTTGCCCTACCAGACCCTCGATGAGTTGGTGTTTTACTTCATGCGGTTCCGCGACGCTGCTCAGGCCCTCGACCCTGTCGAATCCTCAGCTGTTCGCGAAGACGCTTCAGCCTCCCAGAAAGACCACGCCCTCCCCCTCGTCTGGCACAAGGCCTTTTTGTCCTTTGCCCAGCGGTACAAGAACGATATCACCGACGACCAGCGCGACTTCTTGTTGGAAACAGTGCGCCAGCGCTTCCACCACGGCATAGGGCCGGAAATCCGCCGCGAGCTCCTCGCTGGTTCCCCCAGACAATCTGCGACCTCGCAGCCTGAGGCCCAGATGATCGATGCATTTTGAGCTACACCGTCGGTCAGCAGCCTCCGCTGAGAGGCTAATGAGCGATTAGTGCTTACCGCCGAGCGCGAAGTTCTGGGCTCCCAGCGATCGAGGAACTGACGCTCCGCTGGCGCCTCCTCGGCGGGAGCCACTGCGTGGAGCTCAGCTCCTGCGCTCGACCTCCCATTGCGCTCGCGATTCCGGTGGGTTCATGAAGTTGCCGCGAGGCAGCGCTGAGATTCTTTGCGGGGGGACACGAACGCCGTGAGGGACTACCACCCACTCAGAATCCCACGGTGCTCCAGGATGGAAATACGACTTGAAGATTAGGAGCTCCTAGAGCTGGAACTCTCCGAGCCTGCGGGCGCGCTTCTTACGGTGGCTCCTACGAGGCGGACGGAACGGGTCCTGCAAGCAGTGCCCTCATATATAGTGCCATAAGACTTGAAAATGAACATTTTTTGGAGTTTTTGAACTCAAATGTAGCCAGAGCCGGGTTTTCTACTGTTGGAAGTAGCTGTAGTTTGGCCGTTCATGAGGTGATGGCTTCATCTATATAGTACATTGAGCAAAACCAGCGCCAGATCCGGAACTCCGTGAGGGCTCTGGAAAGTTCAGTGCCGTTTTCACACCTTCTCTGGCCTAATTTGAACTAACGTTACGCTCTCTATCGGGTAGTTATCGTAGAGTGTTTATTTCTAACGGCCAGACCTAGGAGCTGGGGCTTTGTCAGGGCGCTCTGGTGTCTCCTGAGGCCCTAGAAGTCCTTGATGGAGTTCGCAGGCTGTCCAGAAGTTGATACCTGAACTCCATGAGCCTCCAAGAGGAGTCAGCGGCGCTCCGCTGGCGCCTGCTCGGCGGGACACACTGCCTGGGGCTATAGGCTTCTGGGTCCCCCGCAGAGGAACAGCCCCCGCAGGAGCCTCCGCGGAGTGGCCAGCGGAGCGGGCCCTTAGCCGGTGGGGCCTTAAAACTTGAGCGCCTGCAGGCGGCTGCTTGACGCTCCGCTGGCGCCTACTCGGCGAGAGCCCACTGCGTGGGGCACTGCCCGCTGCACTCGACTTTCTGGGCCCCCCAAAGGGACAGCTCCCCGCAAGGGTATCGTAGTGGCCAGCGGAGCGGAACGCCAGCCACTGGCAAGACCAAAGGACACCAGGGCTTCTCCGCAGCTAGACCAGCGCATGCTGCTCGCCCTCGGAGGTGCGCTCCTTGGCATCGGCACAGAGACGGTCGAAGTCTGCGAACAACGCGAAGTAGCTCTGGACCACGCCGATGACGGTGAGAGCAACGGTGCTGCCGGTCCAGAGACCGTGCAACGAGCCCTTGAAGCTCTTGTTGAAGAATGAGAGGTACACAGATAATGGGAGGCCTAAGACGTAGTAGGCGATCAAATTGACGATGCCGCCAATTTTGGTCTGGCCCTGGCCCCTCAAGCATCCGGCGGAGTTGGCGTTCACTGCGTCGGAGATTTGCATCAAGGCAATGAGCCACATGACATCCTGGACCTTTTTGATCACGCGGTCGTCGTTGGTGAACATTCGGGCGATCGGGGTCTGGAAAATGTAGAGGGCAAGGAAATTCAACACGGAGATCACCAAACCGAACGAGAGCGCCACCTTAGTGGCCTTGAGGGCTGAGTCGCCCATTCCAGCGCCAAGGAAGTTCGCAATACGCGTGGACGCCGCAATTCCAATTGCAAAAGGCACCTGATAGGTCAACGAGGCCATGGTGGTACCGATGGACTGGGCCGCCAACGAAATGGTGCCGAGATACAGCGCAAGAAGCGTCAATATCTCGAACGCAAGAAACTCTGCCTCCAACATCACGAGGCCCGGGATCGCCAAGTGCGCCAAGCGGCCCCACGCGCGGAACGCGTTGCGCACACTGAGTCCTCCCCAGCACGCCAGGGGGTGTAGCCCCGTGGGGGTGTCCTCGGCACGAATCCCGTAGAGCGTGAACAAAAGCAACCCCAACGCCATGATCCAGTAGTTGATAGCGACTGCCACGGGTGCCCCAAGGTACCCAAATCTCTTCACAAACGCCCAGTTCATCACCGCGTTACAGGGAGCCGCCACGAGCAACACATACGTCGACACGTGATACACCCCCTGTGCCTGGAGGTACCGCTTGCCACACTCAAACAAAATGTACCCGGGGATTCCCGGCGCGAGGTACTGAAGATAAACGGCCGCTAGCCGCGCGGTGTCCTTGTCGGGGACAAGCAACGTAATCAACTGGTAGCCAAATAGGACCCAAATCACCAACATCGGGAGCATTATCGTGAAGATAAGAGCCACACACTTCTGGAGGTAAATGCCCACGAGGTGGTACTTTCGGGCCCCGAACGCCTGCGGACACAAGGTGTCCAAAGCAGTAGCAATGCCCTGGATGGTGGCGTACCCGGTGATGTTGGCAGTCATGGCCCCCATGGACACTGCCGCCAACTCAGTCGCTCCCAAGTGGCCCACAGTGAACACAGACACCGTCAGGAGCGAGTTCTGGAGCAAAAAGGTGAGCACCAAGGGCACCGAGGACTTCACCAAGGTGCGCAACTCGATGGCGGCCGTGGTCGACAAACGGTGTGCCTTGGCGGCCTCTTCGAACGTGTGGTCCACATCCAGTGCATCAGGCACCGCGATTTTGTTGCTGCGAAGAAGCTCCGCCTCTTGTTCGAGGAGATCCTGGCGCACCGACAGATGGCGGCGCATTTTGGTCGCTGTGTGCGGTCCTAGGAGCGGCGCGGTCTCGGTGCCGGCGCCGGCCTCCGCTTCCGGCGAGAATTCACGCACGGCGTCCTCGTCCTCATCGCTGTCGCCTCCGAGGGGCGGGATGGTGCTGATGAAGTCCGAGGGAAGAAAGAGCCCGCCCTTTCCGACGGACCCGTACACCATAGACGCCCTCCGCCGGGTGCTCGACTCCTGGAACTGGTGCGCGTTGGACATGGTGCGGTGATGGTGTAATGTGTTGAATATACCGAAGTTGCCTCAAAAATTGGTCAAGTAGTGAATCAAAGTGACTGAAAGTGTCAAAAAAAGGCGCTCAAAAGTGCTGAAATCGTCAAAATAGACCAAAAATGCCAAAATAAAGACAAAACCCACTCTCAAAGTGGTTAAAACTGCAAAATTAGTCGCAAATTCCAAAAATGTGCCAGAAAGTGCCTGTTGTGCTCCTCGAGTCGCCCGTACACTCTGCAATTCTATGCGTTGTGATGCGATCCCTACGTTCTCTCTGAGATCTCTGCGTTCTCTGTGATCTCTGTACCTTCTCTATGCAGGCCCTAAGCTTTGGTGGCTGGCGCTGTCTCTGCTGTGGTCTATGGTTCTCTGTGTCTCAGGCCCCGCTTGTATCTGAGGCACTGATTGACTCAGAAGCTCGCGCTGGAAAGGCGTGCGAATTGGCGCTCATTTCACCCGATCGCCTACTGTGGCCCACACTCCCCTCAGGCACGGCGCGCGCCTTCGATAAGGCCCTTGCCCGTGACTAGCGGCTCGCTTAGCGGCTGGGCCCAGTTCAGACCCAGAGTCTCAGGCCTGCGGCGCCAGGGCGCCCCAATCTTAGCAGTGACAGAGGCCTCGGAGTCCCGGGGGGCACGAGCGCAGCGAGCTGAGCTCCACGCGGTGGCTCCCGCCGAGCAGGCGCCAGCGTAGTCTCACTGAACCTCGGGGTTTCTGTGGCTTCCTGTGGCTCCCGAGAACGCTGAGGCTTCCTGGGCAACCCGCTGGCTTCCTGACGCTCCGCTAGCCACTCCGTGGAGGCTCCTGCGGAAAGCTGTCTCCTGCGGTGGGCAGAGAAGCCACCAGGATCCAGTGCACCGCTAGGCTGAGCTGAAGCTTTCCGTCAACGCGAGCTCTGGGTCTCCTCCCGAGTTAGGTAGCCACAAAGTCCACTACAGCGCCTTTTGTCCTCTCGTAGTTCGTTAGCTCCAGCACTTGCCCCTGTCAACTGCCTACTCTCACCTCCCAGTTCTAACCCGTCACCTCCATGTGACTTTCCAGCTCTCTCTACCAAACGGTTCTCTATGAAATCTCTACGCCCCACTCTATCGACTTATCATTGCGCTATAATACATACAGAATATTCCTCGATGGTGCAGCCAACCTCCTGATTCCAGAAGTCCCGACACAAGGGTAGAGTCTGGCTGTCTGCGCTCTATTAGCAAAAGCCAGATGTGCTGGCCTGGCGCCAGTCAATGGTGGGCTCTGCGCCTGTATTGGGATGGTCTGCACCTGTGTGTCTTCTTCTGGTCTCTAACTGGCCATTTGGTGCTGCACTGGGCCCACCCTGGGGTTTCCCGTGCTCGCTGAATGGCCCCAAAACAATTTCCACAAAGAAGGGACACTGGGTACGCCAGGATTTCTATGACTTTCCATGCTTTTTCAGAGCCACTGTGCGGGGCTCATGGTTTTATGAGCTTCGGTGTCCCAAAGGAACAGATCTCCGCAGAAACCTCTACCGAATGCCAGCAAAGCATCTGGAAACTGCCAGAGGACCCAGCAGTCTCTCCAGTACAGGGTACCTCTAAAAATTAACCCAGCAAAAAGTTCGCAGACCTAGATCTTCGGTGAGCTGGCCCTTGGAGAAAAGGTATCCATTTCCACCCCTCACTGCTCGCTGATATTCAAGAGCAACTGCGCCAAGCATCTTTTGGTGGCGACGTCGTCCTGAAGAATGCCGGAGAAAGTGCCATCGCGGAGCGGTTCCGGGAGGATGTTGGCGAGGGCCCGTCTGGCCTCGAGGTTGTCGGAGAGACGCATGTAGCAGCGCACCACGTGTTTGAGGAGTCTGCCTGAGCTGCTGGAAGGCAGATGAGAGTCCAGGCCCTGCGAACCCAGCGCCAGGGCTGTGGCAAGCTGCTCGATCATCTTGGCCAACACGGAGCTCACGGTATGAAACCGCTCGTAGGTGGTGCACACGTAAGACAAGCCCTGGTCGTCCAACAAAATCTTCTGAAGAATAAAGATGGCAACTGTTTTCGAAAGCTCTGAGGAGATCTCCATGATATTCAAGCACAAGGGCACGATTTCGGTGGTGAGCAAGAAGTTTATGACCTCGGGGGTGTCATTTTTGACCAAGGCACCGATGACTCCTAATGAGGTCAAGCGGAGGTATTCAAAAGACCGTTGGCGGGAGCTGGTGGAAAGGAACGGGTAGAGGTACAAAGGAAAATTTGCGTGAAGAAAGAGGGCCCTGGTGTGCAGATTGGATGCCACACACTGGAGCAAGGCGAGCGCATTGCACACGCGGTTCGAAAGCGATGCTGTGAGCACCTGGGGATTCAAAAATGGATACACCGAGATGATTTCCTCTAGAAGCACCGTCATGACGCCAAAAGAGTTCCACAAAACCAACGCCAAGTCGTCGTACTGCTCCCTTTTCTTGCACAATTCCAACAAGGCGCGCTCGCGGTTGGACCCTGACACGAGCTCCGACGTCCAGTGGTAGATCTGCTCGTCATTTAGGGCTCTGTTTTTTGCTGTACCGCCGAGACCGGGAGCTGGCCCAGAGCCCGGCGCTGGAAGTCCGGGTGCCGGACCCATCCCCGGCGCCACGTGTGCTGGGGGCTGTTGAGTGACGGAGCTGTACATCGGTGGGTGTGAGCGTGGTCTTTGAGTCTTAGAAACTTTGAACTTTGAACTTTGGAACTTCGGAACTTTTGAGTTCTGGAGTTTTGTCTTTTGGAGTCCTGGGCAGCGTTGTGAGGTATGTATGAGTTCTAAAGCTCTAGGACTGGTGGGGCTCTCTGCTCAGTGCTGATGCTCGCTCGATACTAAGGCGCTGTTCGGCGATGCTCTGGGGAAATTGGAATCTTCGGCTGTGCTCAATTTGAGCTCTCGACGTAGCGCTTGAGTTACAAACGGCGGCTGCTGTGGAGCGTTCTCATGACCCGTGGCCAGGCGGTTGGCAGGATCTGAGAAAATTACACAAAGCCCGTGGGGAAGAAGGGCTCGCCACAGATGCCAAAAATTTGCCACTAATTAGCGGGAAATTAGGGAGAAGTTAGCGAGGAAGAGACGGGCCATCTTACTCACCTCGGCCATCTGTGCTCTCTTCAGCCATCATGTGCAGCTGGACACAGAAAGAGGAACTACCAGAGGGGGTGTCTCCTGATTGAAAAGTCAGGTAACCATGGAAGTAATCAAAAGATGTATTGAACAAAAAACATCCGGTCAAATAAAATTTCAGCAAAAAGATTGCAGCACGAGAGTTTCGCGTATGGTCTCCCACTACACTACTCGGTCTCGCTCTTAGCAGCTTAACTACGGTTGATCGGACGGGAAACGGTGCTTTCTGCTAGATATGGCCGCAACCGAAATACATACAAATTAGGGTCGATATATGGCAAAGTTTTGTTAGAGGGGCTACAACGAGATAAATACCTTGTCACAAAGACATATAAGTGGAATGATAGTATCTTCATGGGTTTGTTAATGGCTCCAGCAAGCCTTTCAGTTCACCAGCTACCTAACATCGCTTTGAGAGGGCAGGAAGCAAACATGCATTCTATTCATCCTTTCATGTGGTGACTCTTCTAGGCAGCTTCCATGTAGTGACTTTATTGTAGAAAACCATGCAGTGCTGGAACCTGCGCTCTATTCATATCTTCAGCCTAGTCTCACTATCGGCCCACCATCCAGTCACTACACTATCCTAAGTCCATTATCTGTACTCACTTATTTCTGTTTACTCCCTGTATCATCTCTTAGGTTCTAGTATACTTTTACGTCTCTTAGAATAATTCCTTCGAATCAACCGAGACCCCATAAGATCATACACTGGGTCTATTACGTAAAGTATCGTTCATTATGGCGGGCGACTTTGGTCCTCGATCCGGATTGCAACGTGAAAATCACTCAGAACAGCGAAAAATAACCACAAAACATACCAAATCACTCCAGCATCCAAACGATGTACTTACAAGCCATTCATGCTCTTACATTACTCATCACTAGCCTGTTCCTTCTATAGAGACTCCACCATCCTCTTGATGGTTCCATGTGCAGGAAGTATATTCTCAAAAAAAAGGGTCGACCTCGGTGAGGGTCGAACTCACGATCTTGAGATTAACAGTCTCACGCCTTAACCAACTTGGCCACGAAGTCATAATTTGTGTTTAAAGTACTGGAACAAACTATACCAAAATTTCTTCTTATAGTCATATAAGCCTCAAAATTTACACCTTCAATACTATCATCAACAATGTAACTTTTATTCTTCTATCTACTCAAATACAAAGTCATTCTCCGGAGCCAATTTGGACCCGAATTGGACCAGATTGCGCTACCAAAGCATGCACCTTCCGATTGCTCGCCCTAACGCCCAGCTCGGGCCATTACTCCTCGTCAATTTCCTCGTACTTCTCGTTTCTGTCCTCTGCTGCATCCTCATCGATGCGCACGCCTCCAGCCACCGAGAACTGGCCACCAGCACCCACGGCGTGGATGTCGTGGTGCTTGGTCGCAGTGTTGAAGATGCGGGTCGGGTGGTCCACATCGTCGTCTATAGGCCCCAACCCAAGTGCATAGGTATCGGCAAAGCCCCACGCGTACACCACACCGTCGCTGGTGACTGCAAACGAGTGGTGGGAGCCACAGCCCACCGCCTTGAACTTGAGCGCGGCGCCCTTGTCGCCGCTCCCAAACGACAATTTTGTGGGCACAGTGATGGCCCTAACATTTCCATGGGCGTCTTTGTAGGTTGCCTTCGCGTCCAATTTTTCCTTGGGGATCCCAATCTCGCGCATGTCGTAGCGTCCCCAGCCGAGCACCTCGCTGTCGCCCGTGAGCGCCAACGTGTGGTGTTCTCCCGCCAGAATGGCGCTGATACCACGCCCGGAGAGCTGAGGAATCTCCGTGGGCCTCATGACAAGTGACCCGTCCTCGAGGTTCCCATTGGCATCGGTGAGCGCGCACTGGCCGAACTGGTTCAACCCCCACGTGTACACGCGGTCGTTATGATCGATAGCAAAGCAGTGGAAATCGCCACTGGCAATGTACTTGATGTCATAGAGCCCAAATGATTGCGGCTCAAGGGTCTTGAAGCGGTGGCGCTCCACCACCTTGCGTCCGAGCTGGAACTGCTGGCCATTGCCCCACGAGTAAACAACACCCCTAGTGTCAAGTGCCAACACGTGGTCCTTCCCACCTGCAAGCTGGCACACATTGGATAGCTCACGGATGTGGAGAGGTGTTTTCTGTACCGAAATTTCGCTGCGAAGGAACCCGAGGAGGCCCTCATTGCACCGGAAGCAGCCCCACGCGTAAACGTCACCATTCTCGTAAAGAACTGCGCTAAGGTTGTCGGTTGCACAAAGCTGGACAATTTTGTGGTCGGTGGGGAGGCCCTCAACAAGCCCAGGGGTGGACTCGGCCTCGTTCAAGTCGCCGTCCTCGTCGTCAGAATCATCGGACCCGGCACCATTAGCGGCCACATCCTTCAAATTCTCGGGCGCCTTTGAAGTATCGCGGCCCAATACAAAGCTGTCGTTGGTTCCCCATGACCACACGCGATTTTTGGAGTCCAACACCAACGTGTGCATCCCTCCGACAGCGAAATCAACGACGCTGGCGCCCAATTTCTCAGGGGACAAGAACGCGTTGAGCCTGGGCCTTTTCACCTCCTTGGTGCTGGCAGCGGGACCAAGTCCAAGCTCGCACATGGAGCCGGTACCCCACACGAAAACATCGAGAGCCGTGGTGCTGGCAGTGGGCTGGGGGTTGATCACGGGAAGCTTGCCGTATGAGTGGAGTACGAAGGAGGACGACGTGAGGCGGCCACGTGATTTTTTGGGCGCTGTGCCGTTCTGGCTGGCCGACTGGTCCTTTCTCTTAAGCGCTACCATCTGTGGGTTCTGGTGAGTGGATGACGGTGGTAGTAGTGAAGGGTAGGGGCGGTGATAGGAGGGCGGTGTTTTGATGCGATGCGGAGGAAAGGGCAGGGTGTACGGATGGTTTGCATATAGAAGGTTGCAGAGGCATGGAGCAAGTGGAGAGGGTGGAGAGAGGCGGTGAAAAGGAAGGAAAAAGAAGATAGTTGGCCAAAAAATGGAATTAAGGGTTTAAGGGATGCAGGGGTATTGGTGGTCATGTTTCAGGAATTTTGAGAAGACGAAGCATGTTATGACGGTACTTATAATATTTAGCAAAGGAAAAATATACATTGGCTGCGAAATAGAGCGGAAGAGTAGAGAAGAAAATAGAATAACCAAAAGAATTAATGGAAAATTAGTGGAAATAGATAGAAATGAATGGAGGGAGGAAGTAAAACGAATTGGGAGGGTTTTGGCTTTTTAGGCCGACAGGAAAGGGTCATGTGGCGTGGTCCACCACCAGGTCCTAGAGCAAAAGAATCCGGACAGCCAGCGGTCAAGCCAAAGAAGCCAAAAAAAGACAGAAAGAGTTAGAAACGTCAGAAAAGGGTCCAAAATTCCAGATCCAAAGAATCAAAATCAGAATGTGACCATTTCAAGTCTGAACCTTCCACCTGCCTCACAGCGTGAGATGGCCCGAGGCGGCAATCCAAGAGCACGAGGTCACGCTCCATGATTAGAATGCTCAGCACTGCCCCAGGACAGCTACAGTGGATCGTTATGGGTATTTATTATCATTATTGCTGGGTAGGAAGGCTGTAAGACTGGGGCACAGGGGGCACTAGCAAGACAATAGATGCGCCGCTGCACTAAACTCCAGGAAATGAGACCCTTGGATGGCAGGCACGAGCTCTAACCTGAAATGGTATGCTCCTTCCCCCGACCTAATTCAACGCGTTGTTATTAGTCACAGCATAGCCCTGTCGTCTGTGCTGCCACTTGTTGAAGAACTCCACGAAGAACCGCGCCGAGCCCTGCAAGAGGTACCCCACCGAGCCCACGGCCCGGAAGAGCGCCAAAATCGCCACCGACCACAAAATGAAAGCCAAGTATTTGTTCAGGCGGGTCTCGCCTGGAGTGTACACCTGGGTCATGGTCATGACAAATATCAAATTGCTCAACATCCACGAGAACACGACCTTGGTGCGCACATCTTTGGCGTAGTCCTCGCCGTCCATGGGCGCCCGCTCCAGCGACGGTTTCTCGAGCTTCCGGCCCAGTCTCTTGGCACGGATCTTGTATAGCGTCTCCAAATAAAGCTCATCCACGTTGTTGTCGGTGACGAGCGCCTCGAACTCGCCGTCTGCACTCTGCTCGATCACGTAGCGGTTGGTGCGGTCTTCCTTGGGGTTGTTGTCCCCCTTGGTGCCCCACGACACGTCGTGGGTGTTGCAGAAGGCAAAGATCTGGAGCGTGCACGTGTAGGAGGGGATCATGAGGAAGTACTGCAACGAGCACGTGAACATGTGCCACGGGTCCAAGTAGAGGAACGACATGATCGTGTACAAGCCGTAGGTGGAGAGAAGCGACACCACGATGCTCACGAAGACGAAGGTGGAGTCGCCATCAAGGCCCAAGTCCCGGATGGTGGTGCCGACGAAATAGAGCCCCACGATCAACGCGTAGAGCGCACAGACCGTGAGCAGGCAAATGAGCACCTTGAAGATGTTTCTCAGCGCCTGCGGTCTGTTGCCGATAGAGGCCACAAACAACGACAAAATGGTGCACACGCACACGTAATTGAAGATGGTGAAGATCCAGAAGCCGCCTGTTCCCAACACCTTCTTGGAGGTGAGCGAGCCCGTGAGGAAGTAGAAGGTGAGGTAGAAGTTGCTGATCGAGAAAAAGGAGAACAACAACAGCACGAACTGGTACAAAAACTCGAGGTGGAGGAATGCCTTGCGCACCGCCAGATGGTCGGTGCGCCAGATCTTGCGGCAGTTGGTCAACGAGTACAACGCGGCGAAGAACGCCCCGTTGATCCAGCGCCGGCGCTGCGACAAAAACTCGGGGATCGAGTCGGGCACATCGGTCTCGCCGGTGGCCAGCTTCACGAATTTCAACACCCAGTTGTCGCCCTTTTTGGCCACGAGCTCCCAGCAGAGCACCCGGTCCTCCGCAAGGTACATGTTGGCCTCGAAGAAGTTGCGTTTCGAGTTCTGGTGCTCCTGGTCCTGGCTGAGCAAGTCCTCGCCCCGGAAGTACGCGGCGAGCGGCCCGGTGCCGTCGTCGTGGTTCTTAAGCGCGATGTAGCGGTACGCAGAAAGAGCACCCGGAAGCACCGAGATGTACCCGAAGAGCGACTCCAACGGCTTGTCCAAAATGTTGGACATTTTGTACTCGAAGTTCTGCGACGCCACCAAGGGGTTGGCCAAGTTGCGCCACCCGCGGCCCTTAATGGCCTTGATCTCCCCGGCGGCCCCGGCGACGTTCAGGTCCCGGTCAAACGCCTTCCACAAGTTGTACACCGCGTGGTTGTCCGGCTTGGTGCCCACGTCCAAGAGAACCACCACATTGGGGTCCAAAACGGGGCAGAACGCGTTGAAAAGCCACCGGTGCGAGTTGATTTTCTTCTGGTTCCGCTCCTTGAGACAGAACAACACTTGCACCGGCGCAAGGCTCTTCTCGTCGCCCTTGAATTTCAAGTTCTCGTCCACCGAGATCTGCGTGGTGTACTCGAAAAGATGCGCCGTCACCGGGCGGCTGTTCACGAAGGGCCGCGCCAAATTCTCCTGGTAGCACCCGGTCGCCGTGAGGAGCAGGAGCACCGATTCGTTCACCTTGTTGCGCCCGTCCGCCACGATGATCACCTGCACCTTCTTCCAGCCGTCGCGGCCCCACACCGCCGACTTGTGCCGCGAGCAGAGGTGCGCCACGTTCTTCATCACCCCGTGCATTGTCCGTGCAAACGAAAACTCGTCCTCGTTGTACATCGTCACACAGACCACCACCTCGGTCTCGCGCCCGTACTTGGCCGCCCGGAGTGTGTACCCGGCGCCCACAAAGTCGTCCGGGTGGGCCGTGCACGCGGTGTAGGTCATGTGGGTGAACTCTCCAAACGGCGACTCGGTGCGGGTCAAAACCTTGCGGAGCTCGTCCGGGATCGGGTTCTCCAACACCAAATTGCCGCCCAGAGACCCCACAAGCCGCACCTTGCGCTTGGACTCCGGCTCGTGCTTCTCGCGCGGGGCCCAGCCCGCCACGTTGCGCATGATGTCACCGTCAATCAGCGCCCCGAAGTACTCGCTGTCACCGCCACTGGTGAAGCTCCCGCCGACGCTCGCGGGCCCGCTGGCCCCGTAGGTCTCCTCCGAGTACACCGACCGCTCCTCTGCCTCGTGTGCCTTCTGGTACGCGTCGTAGTCGTAGCCAAGCGTCCGCTGGTCGTCGGATAAGACGTCGCTGTTTGCTTCAGCGAACGTTTCGGGGGAGAAAATCGGCTGCGGTGGTGCAAGGATGCGCTCACTGGTCCGCGAGCCGCCGAAGCTCTCGGCCTCCGTGAAGCCCCGGGGCTCCTCCTCGTCGTCCGAGACCACAAGCTGAACGTGCTGGGTCTGGCGCCGGGGCGACTCCTGCGACGTGAACTGCGCCCGCGGGGTGTACCCAGGCGCCACGGGGCTGTGCACGGGAGTGTGCGCAGAGAGAGCACCCGCAAAGCGCCGGGGGCTTCCGTCTCCCCGTCCGGGACTGACATCCCCACGCCTGGGGCTTCCGTCTGCGCGCCTGGGACTGACGTCCCTGGGGCTGCCGTGTCCGCCCCTAGGGCTCCCGTCCCGGAAGGGGTCCTCGCCCCCCCGGGCGTACTGCAAGTTGGGCGTCTGGCGGGCGTCCAATTTTTTGTTTAACGCTCCGGAGCTCACGTGTGCCATGCTCCGGCTGAAAATGCTGGGCGATTGTCGAGGGCTGCCCGTCGATGGGGGCAACGCTGTGAATTCCTCGTCCTCCGCCGTGTCCACCGCCTGGAATCTCCGCGGCGAGCTGCGGTCGGAAGTAAACGCCACATTGGGCACAGAAACAAACGACTCCTGGTCCTCAAAGGGGCTCGCCATTCTTCGCTGTGTTTCTGAGGTCCTGGCTACCCTCTGACCGCCTCTTGGAGGATCCCATCGGGTATTTAAAGGGCGCTGTTTGTTGACATGTCCCAATCGGGAAGTGCAACATTTTTGATCACATCACGTGACATAACCGCCCGGGCGGGCGCTCAAGTTCCTAGCCGCCGCCCCAGGTCCGCTCGGCTGGCCACTCCGTGGGGGCTCCTGCGGAAGGCAGTCCCCCTGCGGGGGCTGGGAGCGCAAGGACCGAGCGCAGCGAGCAGAGCACCACGCAGTGGCTCTCGCCGAGCAGGCGCCAGCGG